>RJWJ010041592.1:0-13477 GCA_004363605.1 Indri indri | reverse complement strand
TCTCCCACTGATTTCGCCATGGGGCAAATGCCATACCTCCAGGAGTAGCTGCCTATTAGACAGGCAGATAGAATCTTCCTACTTTTAAATGTTGGCCACCAATAAAAGTTGATTCAAAGGCCTGAGTGAGACAAATAAAACATACCTGTGGGCTGGATGCAGCTTCTCTAGTTCCTGATATGTTCAAACTCAATCTGCTGTCAGGTAGGGAAACTGAGGCACAGAGCTGTTAAGTGGCCCAGCGGAGGTCACAGCATTTGGAAGATGCAAAGCCCTGTCTTTACTTGCACGGTATGCTCCACAACTTACTTTGTGTTGTTTTTAACTAGGAAGAGCATGTATTTGTGTGAGTGCATGGATGCGTGTGTGTATGTGTCTGTGTGTGTCTGCATGTGTGTGCACATGTATGTGCACGTGTGTGTGCACATGTGCACACCTGCAGGCAGAGGGGTTTGGCAAACGGGTGTTTCTTTCTTTGAAAATATACTTCTTTGGCCCTCACTGGACATGTGGTTGGGTTTGAAATAGTTTTTTCCTTCTCGGAGGGGACTTGAAACCATTTCTTTTCTCAGGGCATTTAGGGCACGTTTAGTCTTTCTTTGCAGCTTAGCAGGACCTAGGGGTTAAACAGTCCCAGATTAGCACAAGAAGCCCTTGAAGATGAAAATGCTCTTTGGAGCCAACTTGCCAACTCCCCATTTTATACAGGGGTCCAGAGGGGCAGGGACTCGCCCAAGCCCAATCTCTTAGGTGACAGGGACAGGCTGGAGAAAGACATGAGGCTGGGCCCTGGGCAGGAGAACCACCAGACTCCAGGGCCTGGCCCAGTGGCTCTGAACAGGTCCCCTCCCACCTGTGGCTCAGCTTTCTGACTGTGGGCAGGGCACAGCCCCCACTCACCCTGTGACCTTGATCCTCCCCTGGTCTCAGGTGTATCAGCAGGTGGCAGCCCCTGCCCTGCAGGCTTCATGTAAGGACCCCACAAGTCAATTTTGGACAGTGTGAAAGAGAGTCAGCTTCTGTTACATGCTCTGTGGATGTCTGTTAAATAAACACACAAGTAAATTAATGGCCCAGCTCAGACATAATGAGCTCTAGCCTCTCCGACCATGAAGGCACAGCCCAGACCCCAAGCTCAGAATCATTTGCTATTTTTGGAACACATCAAGTTATTTCCAGGGCCTCTAAGCTTTTGCATATGCCATTCCTTCCACCTGGCCTGCCAGCCAACCCCTCCCATCCTGAGGCGTCACTCCTCTGTGATCCTTTGGTCAAGTCAGCCCCACCTCTGGGCTCCCAAAACACCTTATGCACCCCGACCCCCACCACACTGCAGTGAGTTTGTCTGCCACCCTCAGCAGACTGAGAGCTCCTTAGGGCCAGATCTCCCAGCACCCAGACCTGGCCCAGTCCCAGTGTGACCATAGGGAGGGCCTCTGGGCTGTTGGTACTTGTTTTCTTGCTCCCAAACAGCCTCTGTGCACCTGCCCTTACCTGGATCTGGATCTGGTCAGAGAGCTCCTTGGCGAGGCTACGCAGCTGCCCAGCCATGGTGTCCAGAGCCTTGACCACGACCCTCAGTCCAGTCGGGCCTTTCACCTGGCTGAGCATGTTCATGGCAAAGTTGTACTGCGATGGGAGCTGGATTGACACCTGGGAAAGACATCAAACATGTTTTTAGGGAAAGGCCTGGGGCCCCTGCATCCCCCAAAGGGCAGAGCTGCACAGCAGCCTCATACTCCCCAGCCCTTGGGTCCTTATATGGGGTCCTGGAGTGATCAGATCCATAGAGACAGATGCAGAATGACGAGTGTGGAGAGTGGGGGGTTAGTGCTTAATGGGGACAGAGTTTTGTTTGGGGAAGATGAACAAGAGTTCTGGAGACGGACGGTGGTGATGATGGATGGCAATGTGAATGGACTAATGCCGCTGAAGTGTAGTACACTTAAAAATGCTTATGACAGTAACTTTTATGTTATATGTCTTGAACTACAATAAAAACAGTCTGTGCTGCCAGGAGGCTCAGAGAGGCAGCAAGCTGGGTCTGTGTCTCAGTGACAGCTGTTAAGAGCATCCACACACCTTGCTCCTCCCTCCAGAATCCACAGAAAGCAGGAGCCCATGCAGAGCCTAGAGGCTCCCCTACACCCTGACCCCAGCCACACAACTCTCCTCCCCCAAAGAGCACACCCAACCACACTGTCACTGCCCCGGGGGCAGCCCCACCTGGGGTGGGGAAACACCAGGTCTCCTGTGACTGCACTCGGGCTCCTGGAAATCAGGAGCCATCCCCCAGTTTGGAGTCAGAGCTAACTGCTCCTGCATCATTTCTGCCCCCCTCCCAGGAAGACTGTCCTGAAACTGCCACCACCGCCACTCCCCCAACACACACACAGTTTTCTAGTCTGCCCCAGTCCAAACCATAGCGTGCCCCAGGCGGTCCTGAAGACAGAGGGACAAGGGGGTAGGCAGAGGGCACAGAGCAAGCAGGAACTCCCCCCCAGCATCACCTGAAGCCTCCTGACCCCCTCGCAGGTGGGCTCCTGCACTTCCACCAGGAGAGGCACGCCCAGGGTTTCCACCCCAGCACCCACAAGAGCGGAAGGGAAACCCAGCCTGTGCCCGCGAGCTCTCAAGGCCTCTGGGATCCAGGGCCGCTGGGCTGTCCCGCCTGTCCTCCTGTCCCCCACTTAATCCTGGGTCCCGAATAGCCGGGATAATCCCGGGAATTAATGCTGAGCCTTGAAGGAAGAGATGGAGTTGTCCAGGGGGAGGAGGGCTCAACAGGTCCCAGGCCGGACAAAGTGCAGGGTCTGTTCCAGGGGCACCGCGAACCCAGTTGACCCAGGCCTGCTGGAGGGCGGGATCTGCGTCTGCTGAACCGCTCCCCACTGGCTCTCAGGGTCTGGGGTCAAGAGTTCTGCCCTGCTGCCCAGAGCCCCAGTCAGCTCCCTCCCGGACTGCTCCCGGCCCGAGGCAAGGCCGGATCCAACATCGGAGCTCCAGGCGTCACAGAGTCCCGCGCTGTCAGCTGAGAGCCCCCGCTCGGCAGCGCCCCAGGAGCCCCCTTTCTTCGGGAGCCCAGTCCCCACTGGACCCCGAGCTCCAGGTCGGGGCCACGACCCTGCCAGAGGTTCCCGGGATGAGCCCAGCGGCCTCCAGGCTGGCCCGGGCGCTCCCCGCCTCTGCCCGCCTCCCCGGCGAGCCCCGAGAGAAGCGGGGGTCCCCAAGAAGTTCCCAAGCCCCCGACTCTCCCACCGCCCCGGTTCCCGGCTTACTTGTCGCGGAGGCCGCCACGCTCCGGGATGGTGCCCAGCGGCTGCGAGCCGGCGCACATGACCAGGTGTCGCCGGTGCGCTCCAGGCCCCTGATGCCCCGCGACGATCCGGGTCAGCTGCTGCAGGCACTCGGCCGCCTTGCCGCGGGGCGGGGCGGGGGGCTCAGCTGCGCTGGCCGCGGCCCCTGCTGAACGCCGGCGGCGCCTCAGACGAGCGGGGGCGGCGCGGGGTTCAGCCCAGGGGGCGCGGCGGCGTGGGGTTGGCGCTGCCCATCCTCGGCTCACGCCTCAGCCGGCGCCCGCCCCCGGTGCCGCCGCGCCTCCCCCTCCGCGCCTCGCCGCCGGATGCCCCACGGAGCCGCCCGGGAGACGGGGCGCGGAGTTTGCACAGTGCGGCGGTGGCGTGAGGGGGAGCCGGAGCCCGAGCGGCCCGCGCGGGAGGAGACGGGAGAAAGAGCTTCGGTCCCAGGACTCTAGCGCCTTCAGCTCTGATCTGCCAGAGCGCCCCGGTCCCCGGCACCTCCTTCTCCCCGGGCAACTGCAAAAGCGGCTCGGAAAGCGCAGGCGAGCCCCGGTTTGTCGGACCCCGGCCGCTTCCCGTCACCAGGCGGCACCGCGCCACTCAGGGCCGCGCACAACAGCGAAAAGTCCAAGGAAGCGCTTCGCCGGACCCCACCTTCCGCCTTCCCGCTGCCGCCCGCCGCAGCTCCCCACCTCCTCCCTAGGGATACTGGCGCTCCGGGCTCCCCGGCGCAGTCGTGGGGGAACTCCGCCGCCCGTCCCCGCGCCGCCCGCCCGCAGCCTGCAGCGGCCGCAGGGACTCGGCTCCTGCGCTCTGGTCACCAGGCGCGTCGCGGGACACTGGCAGGCGGAACGGGGCTGCGCTGGTGTCCCCACCGGCCTGCGTACGGACTTGCTGCTGCTTCCCGCGTCAGCTGCGTCCTCTCTTCCGAGGCGCCTGGCGGTAGGTTGTCCCTGTGCTGGAGCAGATGGCTGCTGCGCGCCTTCATCGCGTGCGCTCCTTACTCATCCCTCCTCCCGCCGCCGCCTCTAACGCCGCTGCAGCCGCTTCGCCTCAACTGCCGGAATCTGCTCGGCTCGGTTCCCGAGATCGAGTGACAGGGCTGGAGACGCAGGCTGGGTGCGCGGGAGCTGGCGCTCCGAGGGCTGCTGTGGCTTAGGCTGCCATCTCCGCCACCGTCACCCCGGACGTCCAGAGGCTGCCAAAAAGAGAGAAGAGGGGAGCAGGGAGGGAAGCGAAGGACAAGGAAGAGGGCTTGAGGTTGGAGAGGCTCTTCTTTCAGTTTGGGATCAGGAGTTGCGGGCACCGGGAGCACTTGGGAGGCGGCTTGGAAAGGGAAGAGACTTGGAGTGGATTGTGTCCCTTGGAGTGGATTGTGTCCCTTGAAATACTAGGCGGGGAAAGAATTCCTCCTCCTCTTCCCCCACCCAGACCTGCGGAGACAGAGAAATGGGGGGTGGGGGGAAGAAAGTGCCTTGGGCAGTCAGAAATTAAAGACAGGATAAGGAGATCCCAGCGGGACAGGGTCAGGCACCGAGCACGAGCAAGGGACAGAGCAGTGGGTGGCACTGCGCCTCCTCGGGTGGCGGGAGCAAGCGGCAGCGGCACCAGAGAGCGGGAGGGGGACGGGCCTCTGGCTCCTGCGTCGTGCACCAAGCGCTCCTGCCTGGGTGGAGCTGTTCTAGTTCCTGCCCCAGGATTCAAGTGGGACGAGCGTGTGTGCTCTTGGGAAGGGGTGGCGTCCGGGCAGACGGGGGAAGTGCCCACCTCTAATCGTGGGCGGATAAAGGGGAGAGGGCCGGGCAGGAAGAAAAGGAGGAGGACGAGGGAGGCCAGGTGGACCGCCCAGCCAAGGCGCCTGGCCAAGTCCCAGAGGCAGCTTCGAAATACGACTGCCTCGGCGAAGGCGGTGAGGGCGCTCGGATGCCCACCCAGAGCGCGGCTCACGTGCTCCCTCACGGCAGCGGGGTTAAAGGGATAGGCCGGGGATCCCGGGTCAGCTCACCTGGGGCCTCGCCCCACCCGCCGCCCGAGGTCCCCCTGGGCAGTTGTCCTGGAAAGGTGCTGTGACTACTTCAGAGCCCCGTCTGCAGGATCGGCCTTTACCTGCGCCACCGCAGCGCGGAGCCCGCACTTCGCAGGAAGGCTGTAGCTGCACCCGCGGCCGCGTTCTAGCTCCCTGGGAGTGGAAAGGGGCTGCAGAGGAGTAGGGACAGTCCTGACAGCCCGGCTCAGCTCCCCACAGAGCGCGGGCGAGCGCGCACGCACACACAGACACATGCAGGCAGATACACACGCGTGTAAACACGTGCACACTTACTGGCACAAAGATACACGTGCACACTCGCGAACACAGAGACACTCGCAACCACACGCACATTTACTACACACACAGGCACGTGCAGTGTGCACACAGGCACACGGAACGCGCCAGCTTCCATGAGCTGTTTTCCCAGTTGCGGCGCTAGGTGCAAAAGGGACCTAGCAGGTTCCTAACTCCACAACTGCACCAACTGCCCGACTTTCCCTACAACTTACCTCGATTTAACTTTCTCCCTAAGAACTCCCTTTGTGCCCAGTACGGATGTGATGCCCCGGGCTGTTTCTGGGTTATGCGAACACCCTAATGGCCACAGTCCCTTCTTGAAAGGTGCAGTACATTTGAAAATGAACCTCTTTTCATCCCTGAGTAACATAAAACTCTGAAAAGGTAGGTTCAGGGTTTCACACATGGCAACCCAAATCATTTTGGGCTAATTCTAAAACAAAAACTTTCCCCTGCGGAAGAACTTTTTTTTCCCAAGACACATGCCGCCGTGGAATGAACAGGCTCCTCGGCGGCCCCAGGCGGGGAGTTAGGCGCCACGGGCCCGGCTGCGCGCAGAGGGCGCATCATCCACCGCTTCTGTGCAGGGGCGGGAACCCAGGCTTTCTCCGGGTCTGGGACCGCTCAGCTGTGGTGGCGAGGGAGCGCCCCACCCTCGGGCTAGAGCCCCCAGGAGTGGGGAGGGAGGGGTCTGATGAACCAAACGTTTTCTGTCAGGGCTTCGCTGAAAAGATGGTATCATGCACGCGCGCGCCCAGAGCGCGCATACTCCGCGGCCGGGGGCGTGGCATCGCGATAAGCTGGGGGGGGCGGGGGCTGCGCTCCCTTGGAATCTTATTTGCAAAGGGGCGGGGCGAATCAGGGTGGAAAGCGGTCAGGCCCTGCAGGGGCGGAGCCAGCATCTGATTGACGGCCCAGAGGCCAATGAGAGAAGAAACAGCCACTCAAGGAATGCGCGGCCTATGGTTGAGCTAGGAGGTGGGGGAGGGAGCGTGGAAGGCTACTATATTTGAGTGCTGGGACCTGGGAAACTGGGGTCAGGGGTCAGAGCATCCCCTAGGGACACTGGGGAAGTAGTTCCACCTTGTCAGGTCTATGACCCATGTGTGGAAAGATTTGGAGCTGGACAGAAGGTCCCAGCATGGATGGTCATGTGCATAGGACACCATTCCTTCAAACGCAGCTGCCAGTACCAACCACACTACCTTCAAAGCCACCACCATCGGGTTTGTGAAAAGAAAAGGACAAAAAGATGAATGAGGTGTTACACCCTGGGTTGCATTCCTGTGCTGGCAAGTTGGAGACAGTTCTCAGACCTGGTAGCTGGGTTCTGCTCTGCTGCTGACAAGAAGTCATGACTCTATGGCCCCGTCTCCAACTGCCCATCCACTCACCCCTTCACCGTGATCCTCCTCCAACCACAGAGTCCTATGAAAGACACTGCAGGGATGTCCTAGTGGTGGTTTCCAAGTTCTGCTCTCGCACTTCACCTCCACACCTAATCAGAGCATCTCTCCTTTATTGGCTTCTTTTGTTTCCATTTTCATTTCATATTTCACTGGAATCAAATGTGCTGAGGTTAAAAAAAAGTATGACAACCACTTATTTAGGAGTCCAGCCCCCACCTCACAGGTGAGAAAACTGAATTCCAGTAGCTACTTGCACAAGATGGGCAGCTAGTGAGGAAGTGAAGTCAGAGGCCAACCCCGAGTGAAAAGGGTGACAGTCTTGGCCCCGTCATCTGCCGTCCTAGGGATGCAATGACTGCAGCAGTGCTCGATCGCCCATTTTGAGCTAGTGCGCATGCGATAGTTTTCTTTGTTTTTGCCATTGAAGGACTGATAAGGAATCATCTCTCCGTCTAGCCATTAGGCTGTAATGTGCACATCCAACTTGTTAAAAAGTCTACCTCTCTTCAGGAACTCTCTCTCCTGTCCTACCATGCCTCTGTCATTTGGCACTGTGCCTAGCTCATGATAGATGCTCATGACATACTTGTTCAATTAATTTATAATGCACTCCTGAAAGTGTACAGAACTTAGCTGTTTGTGGACATTATTCATTCTCATAAGCTAATATAGACTTAAACAGTTTTATTCACAGCATAACTAGGATAAGAAATATTTTAAGCCTGAATGGCTTCACAGTCACAAGTAGCCAGGCACTAGTAGCCTTAGAAGGGAGGAAAGTTACGAGCTGTAGAAGTGGTCCATGGTAGAATTGAAGCCATGATGTTGTGCCTACGTGAACTGACTTCTCAGCTCTGGGGGTCTAAAGAGAATCACTCAGAGACACAGGCAGTGTGGTCTCCGCAGTGAGGAAGCAGGGCGGCCAGGGCGCCCTGGACACGCACACGGAGGTGGGGATGAGAGGAAGCTGGGCCGGGCAGGGCCAGGAAAGCCACCGCCTTCTCATCTCCATTTTGTGCTCCCTGGCAGGAAAGGGAGCCGGTGAGGATCACAGCCACCTCTGACCTGGGCCACATGCTGGGGCAGGACGTGAAATATAAGCTAGGAGCCACAATGAAAAGGGAACTGTGTGTATAAATTTCTGCTCCTGATGCTGCTGAGCATGCAGGAGGAAGACAGCGAGGTGGTCCAGGTACACTCGTTGTCTCTGTCCTGCCAAGCCCAGGCCACTTCATGCCCTCTTTGTGCCCGAGCAGAGCGCCTTCCCTTGGGCTCTGTCTTCACAAGCCTGGCCGTGGCTGTCCACTCTACAGCCACTTCCTTGGCCTCCTCCTCTGGGCTGGCCCTGAGCACTCTCACCCTCTCCTCGTCCTCTTTCTGGAGAACAGGTCCTGGTGGCTTCTAGGTGGAAACATTCTGTAAAACAGTGCGAATGGGTAGGCAGCATGTGCCACGTCCACACAATGGAATACCACGAAGCCCTAAAGGGCACAAACTACTGATACGTACCATGTCCTGAATGAGCCTCCAGAACGTGTGCTAAGTGAAAGACGCCTGCCGCAATAGGCCATTTCTTGTGGAAGTTCCGGACAGGCAACTCCACAGAGACAGGAGCAGATTAGCGGTTGCCAGGGAGGGGCTGAGCAAGGGAATGCACTAAGAATAAAATTAAAACGATCCTTCATCACCCATAGTTGGGGGAGAATTTCCTTCCAGGCTTTTCTCCGCGTACAAATACTTTGTCAGCATCACTGGGCTCACGTTGGCAGTGAGGCTTTGCAGTGTGGTCATCGCGCCTACTTCGTGACATGCTGTGTCCTACGTGATTAACTCTCTGAGGTCAGTGCAACCTAAAGTCACCAGGGGAAAAGTCTGTAAGTTTGGGAGTGGGCAGCGGTAAATGAAGTTAAGAATGTGGGCTCAGTGTGCGAGCCAATGTGCATTTTGATTCTGGAAGGGGAAGAGGGCGGGGGAGAGAGTGTGTCTGGGGTGTTCCTTCCACCTGTCCATCTGGATGCGCTGTCTGCTGCTCTCCACGCTCTGTGTCCTGGAAGGTGCCCTCTCCCACCAGCTCCCGTGCCCTCGGCTTCCTGTTGGGTTCCCTGATGGGAGATCAGTGGGCAGGATGGAGAGAAGCAGGGGTAATCATTCTCCAGCCCCTCCTGTGCCATCTCTCTGTCCCCAACCACGGCTCTCTCCTGCAGTCCCTTTGGATTCCAGTAACTGCTCCCTCCCCTGTCCCATCATGGGGGGGGGGGGGGTGGGCGGTTTGTCAGCTCGCTGCTTGTCCAGCCCTGGGTGCTTCAGCCTCTCTCCTTATTTCCCTGCCCTGCTGTCTTCTGCAAGCCTGCCCTTCACGTGGTCGCTCTGATGGCCTCTTCCGAGGGCCTTCTGTTCCCTGCTTGCAGTGTGTCCTAAATGTACTTGACCAGAAGTTTCTCACGGAGGTCACGTGGGGTATGGCTAGGGAAACATTGTTCTCCAGCAGCCTTTTTAACCTCCTACCACTGAGCAGTCTCCAAGAAGGGAGGGGGCGTGATGAGGCATGTCTGACCTCCCTACTTGTAGCAGAGAATTTAGTTTTAGGATATCCCCTTGCCTGAGAGGGGCTCCATTGAGTCAGTTGGTTGGGGGGCTGGAGGGAGGGAACCTTAAGTTTTTATTTTAGTTCACGAATCTCCCTTTTGGCCAAGATCTTACTAATTGTAAGCGGCTGAGTGGCAGAACCCAGCAAGGCTTTTATATTTAGATTTTGTTTGTCCTGTCTGAGTGCCCATTCCTTCCCTCTGGGTGTAGGGCAAGGCCCTTTCTGGAATGGGGTTTTACAGTCGAACAAAGTAGGTCAGATAATGACTTTATGGCCAGTTTTTACAAGGATAATTTTAGGTTTTATGACTAGCTTCCAGAAAAAGGGGTCATGGCCTTATGACCTGCCTTGGAGAAGAGGGATTCTGGTGTTTATGGCTAGCTTCAGGGAAGAATTGGTACAATAGGCAGGTGGACAAGGCAGGGTCAGAAAATTCTTGCTTCTGAAGCCTTCACTTTAGGATAGTTTTCTGAACCCCATTAACATAAGATCACCTGACTGTAGGCTGAAGAAAACCTTCAGCACCACTCCTTAGCACCTCAAACAATGACATGAAGAGATAACATGCTTTTTACATGAGAGGATCAAGATTGAGCTGTTTTTAAAACACTCTAAATAGTCTCAAAACATTTTTTCAACTTGGGTGTGAACTTGAGTACATGCACTGTTTCTAAAGAGTAAGACTGTTTAGAGATTCTCTTTGGATTTTAACATTCACTTTTTATCTTCAAATAAATAGCTATACAAAAATTAACAGTTTAGGAATTTTTTCCTTAGCAAAAACTTTCTTACAGCAACATAATGTACACATTAGCAGCTAGCTTGGAAAGTGTAGGACAAAGAGTTCAAGACCAAGGGCAACTAAATCTGCCAATTTAAGTTCCTATAGCTACAACTTCTAGGACAGCTTTGAATTCCTCACAGCACTGTTAATGTCAGATGATAGTATGGGTGAGAAACACGTTGTGTACCTTTCCACAGACATTGAAATCAGTGGAAAAAACTGTATTTGCAGCAAGGATTAAAAGATCAAAACCAAAATATTTTCCTAAACTTTTGTCCATAAGTTTCTGTTTTTGTGCTCTATTTGGTGTTTTATTTGTTCTAGTTTGCTGACACTTAGGCACATCTACATTTTTACCTTAAAGTTAAACACATAGATTTTTTTTCTGTATAACTCAGGAGATTTAGTAACTATCATGAGATCAAATATTAAATTTATCTTACTTAACAAAGATCAAACACAGATCATTTTGTCTTTGGCTGAGTTCATAGTTTTGTAAACTTTATGTCACATCTTGACACAGCAACGACATAAACATGTCCGGTAAAACCCAGGCAAAACAAATGTATGCTGACAATTTCAAAACACATTTACTATTACTTTACTAATACCTTTTTATTTTTTTAAATAATAATCTAGCTTAGTCCTTATTAGGGGGATAGGAACGCCAGCTTCGCCGGCCGCAGCTGTCCGGGCCGGAATTAAATTCACAATCCGCGGACTCTCCGGACTCCTGCGGCTGCTGTTTTACAAGCCTACGTTTTCCATTAACCGCGTTCCATCCTTTACATACTTTTCAGGTTCCCACCGGAACAAACCTAACAACTGTATCTCTTAAGTGGATAATTAAAAGTTATATCAGAGAGGAGCTGGGGAAACGGTTCGTGCGTCGCTTTTCAGGGCCCCTTGTGCAGTAATTTGTCCGCAGTCCCCTAAGGCCACAGGCCTGAAGTACAGATTCTGCCTCGGGACTGAAAGGAAAATGAAGCTTCCGGAGTGCTGGGAACACGGAAGCTGCCGGGGACGGGGGGCGGGGGACGGACCCCTGCGGGCCTCTGGTGCCCGCGCCCCCGGGTGGCAGCTCGGGGAGGAGCCTACCCCCCCTCCCCCCCGCTAACCCGAGGGCGGCGCTGGCAGAGCGGCCTCCCCGCCCCCTCCCCGCCTCATGACTACGGGAGCTAGACGTTGAGTGTGGAGTGACGCCTTCAGGACGAACATCTCTTTTATATTGATAATTCACTTATTAAACCGGACGAGCCCCTCTCCCTATCCTAATCATTCTTTATTAATATACAAATTCATTTATCCAAGGCGTTAATATCTCCACTCCGGAGGAGACGTTAGGAGACGGACGCGGACGCGTCTAAGCTTAACAAGGATTTATCAGACGAGCGCGTTTATTGGCCCGCGGCCGTGCGCTTGCGCGGTGCTGCGGCTGCAAAGATGAGCACAACAGGCTGCTCGCCCTGGAGGAGCCGACGCACCTGCCGTCTGAGATTCCTTCACGGCATTTCCTCGGCACCTTGACGCGCGGCCCGCAAGTGATGAAAAGGTGCCCTTGTGCCTGCGCTGGTTGAGCGGCAGAGATGAGCACAGAGGAGGGGAACTTCGTCAAGCGTGGGCACAGCCAGGGTGCGCTGGTGGGCAGTGGGGGGAGGGAAGGCGAGCCCTCCTGGGAGAGGCGAGGGCTGAGTGGGTGCGTGGGTGGGTGGCGGAAGCGAGCTCGCTAAGGAAGGAAGGGGGTGGGATGGACCTTCAGAGACCTGGAACTGAGGATGACAGCAGAACGTGCATATTAGGAGTGACCAGGGCCTGCGTGGGTGATAAAAACAGCTCCTTCTTTCCCCCAGGAAGGCGAGGAGGAAGAAATAGGTTCCAGCTGTCGGGGCCAACAGAGGCAGACAGCGCGCTTCACCCACTTCACTGGGTTGCCTGGAATATAGACCCTAATCAAGACTTCAGATGCACAAACTCAGTGCTTTCCACAAGGTGTCACGTAGGACACAAAATGCTTGGGATAAATGACACTCGATAGGCATTTATTATCAAATAGGGCCCAAGGTCAAGTTGGTTCAGAAAATACAAATGTCCACTGTAAATCTTGAAAGGGGTAAAGTCCGTGGTTTTCCAGGTTTGGGCAGCTTTTCACCTAAGCATCTTGAGAAACCAGTGCTCCGGGCACACTTGGGGCAATGCCGTGCCAGTGCTCATGTGGCAGGGACGCTCCCTGGCTGGTGAACAGGTCTGATCCTCCTTGAGGATCCGCTGCTCTCCTGAGAGATCAGCACAGGCTCGAGGCAGCTGCGGGGAGGGGCTGCAGGTGTGTTAAGGATGGGAGACCAGAAATGGAGAGTGAAAGAGGCTGTCCAGGCCTCTGACCTTCAACTTACCGACTGCTCGTCTGTTCTGTGCTGCTGCCTCAGCCCTTCCACCCCCCAAAGTGCCAGCTTCCTGCTGTGGCTGAAAAGCGTTGGCTCCTTTCTTCCCTCACTTCTTCGCATTCTTCTGACCTCTTAAGGCGGTACACAGATATTAGTTTTAAAAGTGTCATTTAAGGAGGAAGAAAACAGAGACCTCTGTGCACTCAAGTGGATGAAAATTCACACAACTGTTTCCGGCTTGTAACTTTGTGGAGGAGGAGATCATGTCTTATTTTGGGCAGGAACTTCTGAGAATATGGTAACAAGGGAAGAAAGTCTCAAAATACTGCTTTCTTCTCCCCTTTTCCAGAGGGGGCTAATGACTGCTCCGTCAGGGCTTTCTCCTTCACATTTCCTCTCTCCTTGCAGATGACGTGCAAAGTCCTGCTAACACCCTCTCTGACAGTCGGAGCTGTGTAGAAGTCCCTTTAGTGCACCCCCTCTGAGCTGCCCGGGGATCAGAGACTACGGCTGATCCCCTGAGCTTCTGTCCTCTCAGACTGTCCCCAGACATAGGGGACAAAGATCTCATTTGGAGTGGGACTCTGAAGCTTTTTCCAGAGTCAGACTGCTTGGAGGGGGCCACTGGACAGTTCTGTAAGCACCTGAATTGACTATTTCATGGCTGATTTTTTTTTTTTTTTTTTTTTTT
>RJWJ010041591.1:0-13434 GCA_004363605.1 Indri indri | reverse complement strand
TTTATGGGTACAACTCATAAAACTGGTTGCCTTTACAAGTGGGAGGATTAAGAATAATAGAAAACATACTTGCTTTTATATATTTGTGCTGTGTTATTTTATCAGTTTATATTTAGACTGATAACCAGAGCTGGGTCCCTTTTTTATAGCCTGTTCCCTACATTCAGAGCTGCAGATGTTAAACAGTGTTTGTATGTGTCCTTGGGTGTGGCTATCCATGTGTGAGCACGTGTGTTGTCGCCTGTGCTCAGTGTCTGAAGCAGACTTTGCTGACTGCTACATTACCCTTCCACTTTTGCTCAAGCAAGGAAACCAAGTTGAAGAATTATTAATTGTTATCACTTTAGATAGGAGCAAAGGCATAAGACATGCCCTTTGGGTCTCTCCCTATCCATAATGCTTGGCTCCTTCATGCCTCTGGAAAACGTTTCATAAAAACTGCTGTTGAAGACTCTCACCTTTAACCAAACTTGAGTCAGGCTCCTCTGAGCTCCCTTGTTGACTGGGCCTTATCTTAATCTCCGTCCTTGGCCAATTTAGTTCAGATTTAACAAGAACCTTGCTGGGTCAGGCTAATGAAAATCCGTCACTCTAAATATTAACATCTAATCAAATTCCTCATTTCCCACCCTCAGTATCTCATCACTCTGGCCTTCTTTCAGCAAGAATCCTGTTAAGTAAGGCTGGTAAGAATGCCCCTAGCTTTGATGTTCCTCGGTAGCAATTTTCTATACACTGACCCTCCCCCCAATCCTGTTTGGCTAAAATGTCCACTTTTCCTTGTTGTATTCAGAGTTAGGCCCAATTCACAGTTAGGCCCCCACAAGTATTAATAACAACAACAACAAAAACAACAAAAAACAAAAACCACATTGTGGTAGCCCTCCCTGAGTAAAGTCTTCCTTATCACCTTTAAAGAATACCATGAATATTTTTTTCTTTAACACTGGCATAGAATACCCTTTTTCCTCAAAGCTGCTGCTTAGTCTCAGGAGCTCTCAGAGCCATAAATTTGGGATTTCCTAGCACTGCCTTTCGTGTACCCAGAGCAATGTTCCATACTCTGGTGCTGACCACTCCACTCAGAACTTACGAACAGAAAGAACCCAGTGGAATTCCGCTGTCCTTTCTCAACTGTTTTACCAGACAGAACAAGACAAAAGATAGGTATGTTACCTTCTCACATATTCGTACACTAACTCCTAGATCACAGTGCTATTTGGGAAAATGAGGACAAAAAGGGAAAGGAGAACAAAGGAAGTAAATAAAGAGTGAGAGGAATTATGAGGGATAGTTGAATAAAATTGGATGACATAGACAAATTCTTTGGGAGTAGCTCTAATAAGAGTCCAAAATTGTGAGAATTCACTGTGGAAATAAAATCTATTTGAATTAGAACACTTCTACCTTTTAAAATTTAATTTATTTTTAAATTGACAGATAAAATTATATATATTTATTGTGTAAAACATGATGTTCTGAAACGTATATACATTGAGGAATGGCCAAACCAAGCCAACCAACATATGCATTACATCACATAGTTGTCATTTTTGGGGTAATGCTTACTAATTTCTTAGCATTTTTCAGGAATATAATAATTGTTATTAACTATAATCATGCTGTTGTACCATAGATCTCCTGAACTTCCTCCTGTCTAACTAAAATTTTGTCTTTCGACCAACATCTCTACCCGCTCTGGGAGATCGACTTTTTAAAATTCCACATACAAGTGAGAGCATGCTATGTTTGTCTTTCTGCACCTGGCTTATTTCACTTAACATAATTTTTTAAATAATGTGAAGAGAGAATAAGATCAAAATTTGATACATTTGTGAAAGTTATAATGAGGACACACATGGACTTAGTCACTATATACCCAGACACCAGAACTTGGAAAAAGGCTTGACATTTCTAAGGAGTATATTTGAAAAAGGTAAAGGCATGCTGCAAACTGACCTATTGTTATTTAATAAATACATTGAGTTATTAAAACAAAAAATAAATCAGAATTGACATTGGAACTAGTTAGGGGGAAGTAATAATATACGATGTTATGCTTTGAATTGTGTCCCCCCACGAGACATGTTGAAGTCTTAATGCCTGGCACTTGTGAAGGTGGCCCACTATTTGGAAAGTGGGTCTTTGCAGATGTAATGGAGTAAAAATAAGGTCATAATGATGAGGGTGGGCCCTAATCCAATGACTGGTGTCTTTACAAGAAGAAGAAATTTGGACATATGCACACACATAGAGGGGAATGCCATGTGAAGAATCAGAGACACACACACATGGAGAGAAAATGATGTGAAGACACACAGGGGGAAGGACATGTGAAGACGGAGGCAGAGATTGGAGTGATGCATCCATAAACCAATGAAGGCCAACGATTGCTGGCAACCATGAGGAGCTAGGAAGAGGTTGGGAGAATCCTCCCCTAGAGGCTTCAGAGAAAGCATTGATGCTGCTGGCACCTTGATTTTGGACTTGCTGGGCTCCAGAATTGTTAGAGAGTGCATTTATGCTGTTTTAAGCCACTCAGTTTGTTGTGATTTGTTATGGGAGCCCTAAGAAACTGATACATATAGATTGTGTTTAGAAAATGTAGGCATACCTGTGACATAGAAGCAAATCAAAATTGAGGTCATTAAAAAAATAAGACGTATTTCTATGCTGAAAACATAGTGCCTTTATGAAAGACCAAATGGTGAGGTCATTGAATGATCTGAAACATTGTGCTATGTTTATGGGTTTTTTTTGCATTTTTATATGCAACAAAAATGAGATAAATGGAGAAAGATGATAGGATCTATAATTTGAAAAAGAGGGCAGAGAGAAGAGATGGCTTGAGAATTGGGCAGGGGGAGGAGGAGATAGACGCAGAGCTTGGGAAAGGAAAAGATGTATATGAGGAGGCAGATACTTGGGAATAAGTTGGACTGAGCACTTGCTGAGAGAGTCCAGGCAGGTTGAAAGGTAGATAAACAAAGCTTGGCAGAAGGCATGTTTCAACAGAGGCTAACAGACGCCCATCTGAGTCTGTACAGCTGAAAGGAATGAATCCATGATTTCACTTTGTCTCATTAGTTTTATTTTACTTGCTTTTTTATATTTTTAAGTCATCCACTTATAGTTTAGAGAGGAAGATACTATTCCTTTATAAACCTCAGTTCCATGCAGGCCACCCTGCCCACTTAAAGGAGATAATCTGGTCAAATTCCTTTATCTAGCCAAGGAGGGCTCTGATGCCAAGAGAATGACAGAGGAATATAATCTTTCTAATTAAGAACGTGATTGCCTGAAGAATGTAATCACTTTTGGAAGCTTCCCCTCCACTTACAATAGATAAGATTGCCTCACCTGAAAGTTAAGGCCAGATTAAAGACAAGTTGCTTGAATTACCACTGCAGTTATTATTCCATTGTTCCTCACATGTTTCTTGGATTGTATTTAGGAACTCATTTACCAAATTAGTGCAAGTGGTTGTTTCAGGCTACTAATCTGTGGAGGGTGGAAAGAAGAAAATAGTTGGGTGCTAAAAAGACGTTTGGTGCAAGGCACAATGGTGAATATTTTTATTTCTGAAGTTTCCCCTAGAGGTTAGAAAGTAGGCAGGAAGATTCCTTTTTATGCAATGAGCCTCTAGTTTTTATCAAGAAGGTCACCGAGGGGTTTTATGCCGTCTCCAACACCACTACAGAAACTCTCTTGAAGATGTTGGCAAGTTTGTCATCAGAGCTGAGTGGCCAGCACTTCGTGATTTCTCCCTCTTTTGGCACAGAATTTTTCAAAGATTGCTGAGCCCTCTCTCATCTTGAACCTTAAAGAGACTTCACAGTAAAACACTTAGGGGCTAAAACTTGGGGACTCCCACTAAGTGCGTACATTTTTGACATAACTGTTTAGATCTCTCTAGGCATATTTTTAAATACATCGCTCTTCTTTTTTACTGTACATCAAATGGCCTTTCTTCTTTGAAGTTATCAAACTTCTCCTGTCTCAGGGCTTCACACATGCTGACCACCTCTGTTTAAAATACTCTCTTCTGACCTCCTATTCATTCTTAAGGCATTATTCTCATTCCTGTCACTATCCCCAACCCAACCCAGACAAAGTTATAACTCTTCTCATGCACTGAATCATTTCAATATGCCACTGCTAAAATGAGTAAATGATTATTTTTGCAATTATGTAGTGAATATAGGTCCTCCCTACAAGCATATAAGTCCATGACACAAGGATGTTTGTCTCTTCTCATTCTGGTACTTCGTTTGATGACAGAAGCATGGTAGACAATCAATAATGCTGGAGATGACATGACCTCAGCTTGGAGAGACTTCTGCAGAGATCTCTAGTTTAGAGATGCTTCACTGCAGTTTATGGCCTCAACTTTCTTGGGCCTTGATTACTGTCAGCAGGTGCAGTGACGATGGGTGGGTGCAGTACAACGTTATCTACAAGTTCTAGGCCAGGGCCAACAAACTTTTGCCTAAAAGGGCTAGATGGTGAATACATTAGGCTTTGAGAACCATTCTGTCTCTGTTGCAACTACTCAACTCTGACTCTGTAGTGTAAAAGGGGCCATAGATAAAACATAACATAAACAAATAAGACTTTTTTTCCAATGAAGTTATTTTCAAAAATAGGCAGAAGGTCAAGTTTGATCCATGAGAAACAGTTTGCCAAATCTTGTTCTAGGTAGTAACTTCTTCACTAAAGGTTTTTAAAATCAGATAGGTAATACAGATAGCTATGCCTGTTGTGGTCTATTCCTGTTCTCTGGTATAGCAGCATCTCAGAATTATATTACTAACAAAGAATACAGGCATTTGTTTGTGTGGGAGGACTGTAGTAATGACCCTTCTAGCAACTTTGTTCACAGTACCTTAACTATGTGTTTCAGAGTCATATGACTCCAAAATATTTTAGCACATGCTGCCTCAAACCAGCCTTCATAAGTTTTCATTTATTCTTGATTTTTTTTTTGCCATGCTACTTTTCATATTAAATTCTGTGTTATTCATTGATTTCCAGTAAAGACCACCTGGTATTTCTTATTCCAAGTGTTAGGTAGAGTATATAGGACTGATGGGAAATATTTTCATGGGTAGAGGATCAAATAGAATCTATCCAAAACCCTTTACTTCCCTATAAATTACATCTGGGGTGGCCACTGTTAGAATATTGCTCCCTTCTCGATTATCCACTCCTGTGCTTCTATTCCATCAGCTCTATACATTGGGGATGTTTTGCACCAAGCTCTAACATCCCTTACACAACTGGTATTTCAGACTAATGTGAACCCATTTGCACTCACAACATACCAAAAACACACGCATTATCCAGAGGAATTAATCGTTAGCAACAAATTCAACATTCAGCTTTTAACATTTTTATTCTGCCACTAAGGCCACAGAATAAATCTATTCTTTCAAGAAGGCAATTATTAATCTCTGGCTTTCACAAATGGCAAACAGCCACTGATGCCAGCTGACAGCACATGTTTATTTAAAGACTAATAAGGAGAATTACCCACGTTAGTTAAAATGTGCTCGTCATCATGTTTAAATCTTTCCAGAGCCACGACAGGAGTTGGACTGGAGTATATAGAACGGATTAACTTGTTCTAATTGTTATCTAAAGTTGATACATTAAGAACCTATCCAAAATACATTCTAACAATCATTTAAATTTTGCTTGGGGAAGAATATAACTTTTCTGCTGAGTAAATGTATTTTAAAGCCCTTCAATCTTTTGTGTGACCCCATTTAGAGAAGTCCCTTTATTTATGTTGTGTTTATATTACAGTTTTGAATGTAATGAGCTCAACTACATGAAGTAAAGTCAGAAATAGGAAACAGTTTTCAAAAAGGAAAATTTGAGATCATATGGTAGAAGAGTATTTCTAGGGGCTTTTTCTCTAGTTTCCAGTTTCATTACCCAGGAATGATTTCCTTGCTCTGTCACTTTTTAATCATACCAAGAATATTGTCAGTAGCTCTCGAATTATTGTGCAGATTTAGAAGAATCCACTTAATGGTGCAATTTCGAGTCTCATAAAAGAAAAAAAAAAGGCGTATTAAACTAAAGGCACTTTATCCCAAATTTTGTGAGTAACTACCAGGTATCTACAAAGCCCTCTTAGGAATCCCATCAATTTTTCAGGGTTTTTACAGGTAGTTGCTTTATGATGCTTCTATGGTTTCTTTGCAAAAAATATTCATGGATTTGTGGTTGTGGCATCTGATTTACCTCATTTCTAGTCTAGTATCTTCCCTGAGTTCTAACCTTTCTATATAGTACTATGGGAAAGTCATTGAAGAGTTGATGCTTCAGGGACAATTTTGAAATTAGTTTTGCCCTTGTGATGTCTGTGAAGTGGAAGCTACAATTGAAATGCACCTGCAGTTTGCCACCAGGAGGCATATTTGTTCATTTCTAAAATGCAAATAGCTAAAAATGCATTCACAAGTAGTAATATGTTAGTGGACTTCAATTATTTATGCATTTCTGTGCCAATTGGATGCAGAGACTGCAACATGCCACGAAAAGGACTCATCCTATGCATAACAGGGAGTGTAATACTCTGGAACAGCAGAAAGGGTATGGAATGAGATTCTCCACCTGACGTCTTTTTTTACAGATTCGCGTATAACAACTTCGGTATGGCATTACTGAACATTATTTTCCTCCCCTGAGTATCGGCTTTCTGTATTTCACTGAGATTTGATCACTAATTTACATAAACTTCACTATTCTTACTGGGGCTTTCTTATGCTTGTTTGCTTATACAGAAAGAAAATCCAGCACCCCAAAATAAAATCATGAGCTAAGTTAAGAAATAAAGTAAAAGAGTATGCCTAAATAACTTTAAAATATTCTATTATTATTCAGTTACAACCTCATGGTTATTTATTTGCATTTCTGCTTTGGGCCTGTGAGGGAAAAACACAGCTCAAACATTTTGAATGTCAGATACTGGATCAGCCTTGGATATTGTGTGGTTCTGACTCTTCCACCCACTTCCAGTGTCATCAGGCTCTACTTTGTCCCGGCTCTCTTCTGTTCATCCTAACTAACCTTGGCAAAGTTTGCCCTACGCACTTCATTTCACCTCACAGGTGGTACGCGATGCCTACGTTATGACCACAAATAACTCCCTGAATGTGGAAGAGCTGTTCTGTGACAATAATGCATGTTTCTATTCCTCTCCTTCTATTTCCCACTTTAAAATTCGGCTTCTGCGTTACTACGTATTAGCAATGATTTCTGCCTGCCGGAGCCAAGCTGGGGGAGTCAGGAGATTGTTGTTTGTACACATGAGGTCCTCTGCTGTCCTTTTCACATAACTTACTCTACCATATTTAAGAACTTGATTTTTCTTAGCTTTTTCTACACTTGATGGTAACTCCTTTAGGGGAGAAACTGTGTTGTTCTTACTTCCAGGTATATAATAAAAAGATATATAATAAACATTTACTATATGGATGGCTTCTAGAGTTTACATCACAAGGCTGTTTTATTTCAGGGAAAGAATTGCCCAGGAAATTAATGTTTCTCTTGACTACGAAAACCTAAGGGAGCATTTTTGTCCTACAGCAATCCCAGGGGTTTCTTCTGGAATATACAGGGGACCCCAGGCTCTTCTGGAGGTGTGGGGTGGGTCATTTACTTGAGACTCAGATCTGTCATATGGCTTCCCATACTAGAATCCTTTGCAGTAAAATATTAACTCAGCAAATCTGGGTTCTCCACACTGCACATTCCACAGAAAAGTTTAGCCCTTGCCCTTTTCCTGGGAGGTAATCTCTGAGTCTTTGGACTAATCTCCCTTATAACAGTATTTTTGTTTACCTGGGGGCTTTGGGCCACATAAGAGAGTCTATGCTAGTAATGTGATTAAAGATGAGGGTCTTTGGTCACATAGATTCATCCTGTACTCTTGAGGGGCTGGAGACTAAAATTAGCCACGCAGGTGATAAGTGATGCCAACACGATGGCCCCAAATAAAAATTCTGGACACCAGGGCTCAGGAAAATTTTCTTGTTGACAGTGCTCTGTGTGGAAACTGCCTGGTGTCTCTTGGACTCTGTCCTATGCATTTTTTCCCATTTCCCTCAAATACACTGTAACTATGAGTGTGACAGCTTTGCTGAGTCTTGTGAGTCTCTCTAGAAAATCATCGAACATGAGGGAAGTCTTTTGGAACCTCAAACACAGAACCTGAATGATTAAGAGAACAATGGAGAAAAGCTTCTGATCGTTTGTAACCATCTTACCTGAAAATGTCTTGTTACCTCTGCATGAGTAGGTAAAAGTTTGCAAATTGCCTTGTATGGTTTCAATTTAACATTCCCTTTTCCTAACCTTCTGTGGAATTTTCTGGACCTTAGTGATAACTTACGGGAGTGTGATATGAAATTCCACTTTTAGGTTATGTGGTGAGTTTTGTTGCACATTAAATCAAACTAAAAACTGTTGTCTTTTTGGGGGACAGATTAGACCATAACCAATTTATTTCCTGAGAGTTCATTACATTCTTCATGGCTTTAGAGGTCAAAATATTCTATGAAATTCATTTTACTGTAAATAACTACTAATTTATGTTTTATTTAAGGATGAGTTTATAATGTATGAAGGTGTAACGTGCATTGCAATAGTAACACATGGAAGGAAGAAAGTTAGGGAGCTAATAAAAGGAAAAATTGTATACAATTAGAATTATTTTGGCATTAATATAAATAATATTATTTTAAGTTAAGTTGCAAAATGTAATTCCCTGTGTAATCATTAGGAAATAATACAAATTAAAAAGTAAACAAGAAAGGAATTAAAATGATATACTAGAAAATGTCTATTAAAGAAAAGAAGGAAGTAATGGAAGAAAAGAGAAACAAAAATAAGAAATAAAATATATAAAAAGCAAATAGCAATTTGCCATACATAAATCCTATGTTATCAGTAATAAGAATTAAAATAAATGAACTAAACACCCCAATTAAAAGGCAGAGATTGGAAGATTAGATACAAAACACGTGACCAAACTATATGATATATAAATGAGACAAAATTTACTTTCAAGGACACAAGTAGGTTGAAAGTAAAAGGATGAAAAAAGAAATGCTATTCATACAGGGCTCAGAAGAGATCTGGAACGGTTATACTAATATCACAAAAGATAGAATTTAAAACAAATTTTTACTAGAGGAAAAAAAAGATGTTTCAAGAAGATAAAATAGCTAGTCCATCCAGAAGACAAAACATTTATACTTATAAATCCCTAACAAAAGAGCTCCAAAATATATGAAGCAGAAAGTAACAGAATTAAAAAGAGAAAAATACAATGCAACGGTAACAGCTGGAGATTTCAATACTCCACTTTCAAAATATATACTATTAAATATTAAAGAAGATCAATAAGGAAATAAAGGACTTGAACAACATGATAAATGAAATAAATCTAACAGAGATGCATAGAACACTCTACCCCCCCCAAAAAAACCCAGAATATATATTCTTCTCAAGAGCACATGGACCATTATACAGATTATGCATATTTTAGGTCATAAAACAAGCCTCAGTAAATTTAAAAATGAGAGAAATCATACAAAATACTTTATTGTGTGACAGTAGAATAACATTAAAATTGATAATAAATGGAAATTTGAAAAAAATTAAAATGTGGAAGTTAAAAAACACTCTCCTAAATAACCATGAAATAAAGAAGAAATCACAAGGAAATCAAAATATTTTGAGATAATGAAAAACAAAGCACACCAAAGTTTATGGAATACACTTGAAGCAGTGGCTAGAAGGAGATTTATAGCCATAAAGACTTATTTTTAAAAAGAAGAAAAATTGCAAATCAATAAAACATTCAATTCCCTGAAAATTAAAAGAAAAAAAGCATACTAAACCTAAAGTAACAATAAGGAAAGTGTGTTAATCAGGGTTCTTCAGAGTATACCATGGAGAACTACTCAGCCATTAAGAAAAATAATGGTGAACTACCTATTGTTTTATCTTGGATGGAGCTGAAGCCCGTTCTTCTAAGTGAAGTATCACAAGAATGGAAAAACAAACACCACATAGACTCACCATTGCATTGTACTAAGCAATCAACACAACACTTATGTGGACATATGGAAGTAACATTCATCAGGTGTCAGGCAGGTGGGAGGGGGACGAGGCAATTGGTAAATTCATACCTAATGGGTGTGGTACACACTGCCTGGGGGATGGGCATGCTTGTAGCTCTGTCTTGGATGGTGCAAAGGCAATTTATGTAACCTATACATTTGTACCCCTGTAATATGCTGAAATAAAAAAATAAAAAATACTAAAAAAGGAGCAGTTAATGCCACACACACACACACACACACAAAGCATACTAAACCTAAAGCAATAATAAGGAAAGTGTGTTTGTCAGGGTTCCTCAGAGAGATAGAGATAGAATATATATAAAGAGAGCTATTTGAGAGGGGAGATGTTAAAGAAATGGGTTCATACCATTCTGGAGGGTGAGAATTCCCACAAGGAGTTGTTTGCAAGCTGGAAACCCTGGGAGACCTAATATGACTAATACAGTACCTACGAATGGTGTTAGGAGCACAAATATGTCAACAAATGGTATAACATTTTTACCTACAAAAAATAAAACTTGGGGGAGGGGGCCAAGATGCCAGACTAGAAGCAGCCTGCACTTGTCACTGTCAAGGAGAGGATCAAAGGTTGTGGGTAGAGGTTCACGTGGATAGACTGTCTCAGAGAAAGCACTGTGAATCATCAGAGAAGTGACCGGAGACACTCAAAGTGGGAGAGAGAGAGGCAGGGTGATCCACTCAGCAAGATCAGAAGGTACTTGTGGGGAAGCATCCACATGTGGAGAAGGGGTAGGGGAGAGATGCCCAGGGGTTCACACTCCCCCAGCAGATATTGCAATCTGAGCTGCAAGGAGGCTCCCCCACCACAACAGGCCTCCTCATTAACCCTGCATGGCCGGGGAGGGAGTGGGAGGGTGGGCGCTCTCACAGGCCCTGTGACTGGATGCCATGTGCCCTCCCAATCCCCCTCAATGGATGCCTCCCAGGCATCTGAGAAGAGCAGGTACACACTGGCCTTCAGCATCTGCCACTGCCAGCTCACCACCTTGAAAGTGCCACCACTGTCATCTGAGTAGCCCTGCAGCAACTGTCATAGTCAGACCTGGGTGGAGGGAGAGATGCAGCCACCTCGACTCCCCAGCAGGATACCAAAAGTCTCCCTTGCCCTGCCAGCTGCAGGCGGCCTAGCCACTGAGGCCCAACAAGATAGCCTGCTGCCAGTCACAGTCCTATGACCCACCCAGAGACCAGGCAAGGCTTTCTGAATGGTCCAGGTGATCACCAAGGTCATGCAATCTATGCAGGCACCTGCCAAGGTCTCATGACTCACTCAGGTGCTAATCTACATCCTGTGACCCACTCAGGTGCCAGCCAAGGCCCCCTAACACATATGGGCTTCTGCCAAAGTCCTGGAACCAACGTAGGTGCCTGCCAAGATCTGCAACCCATGCGGGTGCCCACTAAGGTCACACAACCCACCTCTATGGACAGAGACTTGTCCAGCACCTGAGCAAGAGCTTCCAACAGTGACCTGAGGATCAACCCACCAATCTGAATGAGTATCCCCCAGCATTGGCTTGAACTATGGCAATCACAGGGGAACAGGAAGATGCAGGAGAACATCTGTATTACAGGTTTTCAGTCCATCCACCCTTCTCCTGCCAGGTTAATCCTCCAGAGTAGGAAATAAAAGCACTATGTAGGGACCTCTCCTTTCTCTCACTAAGTAGGAGAGCTCCCAGCAAAGGGGAACGGGTGTGCTGCAAACCTATCTACCCTGAGCTGAGAAATGAGGTTTCAGAGGAGAAGAAACCAGCAGAAGAATTCTGGCAACATGAAAAAACAAGCTAGCTCAACACCCCAATAAGATCACAACAGATCGACAGCAAAATACTGCAACCAAAAGGAAATTGTCAAAATGTCAGAAATGAAATTCAGAATAGGGATGGCAAACAAGGTGAATGGGATTGAAGAGAAAGTTGAAAAACAAACACAAAGAAACCAAAAAAGTACTTCAGGACATGAATGAAAAATATGAAAAACTCACTAAAGAGATAGACATAACATAAGGAAGTATATAATTGAACTTAAAGAAATGAAGGAGTCATTTAGGGAATTACAAAATACAGCAAAAAGCTTCAACAACAGGCTAGACCAAGCAGAAGAAAAAATCTCAGTGGTTGAAGACAAGGCTTTTGAACTAACCCAGTCAGTCAAAGATGCAGAAAAAGAATACAGAAGAATGAACAATCTCTTGGAGAAATATGGGACTATATGAAGTGAGCCTATACATGAATTATAACTATCCCAGAGGCAGAAGAAGAAAAAGCAAAAGGCATGGAAAACCTATTCACTGGAATTACTGAGAAGAGCTTCCATCATATCACCAGAGATTCAAATTAAAGGTGGTCACTGAACTCTGGAAGATTCATAACAAATAGCAAAGAGGGCATCTCCAAGACACATAGTCATCAACCTGACCAAAGTCAAAATGAAGGAGAAAATGCTACAATCTGCAAGATGAAAGCAACAGCTAACCTACGAAGGAAAACCTATCAGGCTAAGAGCAGACTTCTCAGAGGAGACCTTACAAGCCAGAAGGTAGTGGGACCCTATTTTAGTCTTAAACAGAACAACTGTCAGCCAAGAATTTTGTATCCTACAAAATTAAGTTTCATAAATAATGGAGAAATAAAGACTTTGCCACATAAATGAACAATAAGGGAATTTGTCACTACTCATTGCAGAGGCAGTAACCACGACATACAGTCATCAGACTGGCCAAAGTTAACACAAAGGAGGAAATCCCATGAGCCATAAGGTGAAAACATCACATGACTTACAAAGGAAAAACCATCAGGCTAACTGCAGACTTCTCAACTGAGAATTTATAAGTGAGAAAGGATTGGGGCCCCATCTTCAGCCTTTTTAAACAGAACAACTTCCAGCCTAGAATTTTGTATTCTGCAAAACTAAGTTCCACAAATGAGGGAGAAATAAAGATTTTTGAAGACAAGCCAGCACGGAGGAAATTTGTCAAGACCAAACCTGCCCTGTCAGAAATACTCAGAACTGCATTATACGTGGAGTAACACAATGGTTATCTGCCAGTGTAAAACTACCCAAAAGCTCAAGCTCAAGCTCAAATAAAGCAATAATACAAGAAATAAAACAAAGCAATAAGGTAATAACCAATGGGATGAACAGAACCATGCCCCACATATCAATTCTATCAATTAATGTAAATGGTTTAAATTTCCCACTCAAGAGACAGGAAATTAAACAACCTGATGCTGAATGATTATTGGATCAAAAATGCAATTAAGATGGA
>RJWJ010041590.1:0-13441 GCA_004363605.1 Indri indri | reverse complement strand
AGGGTATACAACATTGTTATTAAGACTATTGATCAACTAACAAGAAAAAAACAGAAGGGCCAAAAGTATCCTTGAACCACTTCGTATTTTATTTCTTCATCTTAGAAAGAACAATAATATTTACATGCAGATACCATTTACTTATTTAAGTTTTACTTGTTATGATCTGCCAGCATAGTTCCTCTAGATTTATAAATTTTGGAGTTAAAAGGATGCTAAAACAATAGAGCCGGGAGGTGAGCCTCTGTGCCCTGTTGTGTAACCTGGGGCAAGTCTTACCTTGCTTTGTGGCAGGCAGGCATCACGCTGCCCATCATGTTTGGAATACAATGCAAACTTCTGCTTCACCTGTCTCAAGATACCTCCAACCACCTAACTCACATTTTCTTTAATCAGAGCAGCTAATTGAATAAAATGGATTGATAATGAAGGTGAAATTTTACACAATAAATAAACACAACAAAGTGGACGTGTTGGCTAAAATGGAAGCAAGTTTGTCTTCCCCCATTGCATTAGGGCCATTGCTCTCTTGGACCCTGGGACATGTTTCCATCCTCAAAGCTTGGCAAGGCCCTGAGGCACAGAAGCAGGAAGACACTAAAACACTTTCCACATATATACTTTGCCTACATATTCTTCCTTAGAGAACTGCATTGAGCAAACAAAGGAAAACCTCTTTCTACTTAGCCAGGAAGCTGCTTCCTGGCTAAGATCTTTTCATCAACTTTCACCTCATTCCCATTGCTTTAGACACCCATTCAGAAGCTACAAATTAAGGTAATGCAAAAGGAACAGGCGCAGAAGTGGCTAGGGCTTGTTTCACCCTAAGATGTGAAGGTTTTAACAGGAAGGAACAAAGACTAGAAGAATCAAGAGAGTCAGCTTCTCTGAGGAATGTAGTGTTTCACGCATTCTCTCTGGCAAGGGAAGAATGGCAGACTTCAACTTACTCCGCAATATAGTCCACTTAGCTTGATTCTCTGACCAGGGAGCAGCAACAAGAGATTTCTCCTTGGTCCAGCAAAACCCGGATAAATGATTGGTTTAGAGCCACACCAGATGAATGATTGATGGAACCTGTGTATTTGGTCCACATGTTGACTGCCTGCCTTCCAGGTTAAGGTCTGAAGAAGGGATTCTA
This sequence comes from Indri indri, assembly GCA_004363605.1. Lineage (NCBI taxonomy): Eukaryota > Metazoa > Chordata > Mammalia > Primates > Indriidae > Indri > Indri indri. The sequence continues at coordinate 12,300 of RJWJ010041590.1, read as the reverse complement.
ATGTTCACAGAACGTTTATAAAGAAGAGGGAGGATAAATAGAATCTACCAAATCATTTATGAATAAATGATATTCCTGGCTAGAACCTTCCCTATTCAAGGATGACTAAGGTGAGAACATACGGATGTAGCAACTACAAAAGATTCTTCCCATAAAACAGAAAGGACACTGAGCACAAGATGTGTAGTAAAAGAATGTTTGATGGAAACAATTTATTGGAGAATAAAAACAAAAGGAAGAAGCATCTGCAATTTCTGTTTTTTAACTCAATTTTTTGAAAGAGCAAAGTAATACATTCAAAGATGAACAAATACTACAGTACAGAAACACTTAGAGAAAGCCATGGAGTCGAGCTCCTCCGTTCTATCCCTATCCCACTTCTCAGAGCAAATTCCAGTGGCTTTTCTGTTCTTCCTAATTTCTAGGTTTACATTCACTGGTCTAGAAATTATTCTTAAGCCTTTGTTTCTTGACTTAGATTTCAGACAATTACTATTGATTCTCATTTATAAAATATGAGGATTCAGTCTATCTTCATTACTCACTTCCTAATGATTGATAGATACATTATTACTCATTAGTATTATAATTTTTAATGCTATATATAAAACTTCAACTTCTTTTGCCATATACTTTTTTTTGATAATTTTATTGGTGCCCTGGTTTTTCCTTCATCATTGTTTTCTTCTAGTGTCTTACTTTCGTTACTTTCATACTCTCAGGGTTATTCAATGTACATTCTTCCCTGCCATACAGTACACAGACTTTACATTCTGTCTATCCATATTTATATATAAATATGTGTGTACCTATAGCCTTGAAATCAATAATAATTTACCTTATCAAGAGTATACTAATATTATTCAATATCAGGACAAGTAGTTGTTAGGATTACATTTCCTTACTTTCTGGTAATATTGTGATTTCTCTTATTCTTTATTTATTCCTTTATTTATTTATTCATTTTTTTGAGACAGGGTCTCACTCTGTCTCCAAGGCTGGAGTGCAGTGACATCATCATAGCTCACTGCAACCTCAAACTTCTAGACTCAAGCGATCCTCCTGCCTCAGCCTCCCAAGTAGCTGTGACTACAGGTGTGCACCACCATGCCTGGCTAATTCTTCTTATTTTTCATAAAGACAGGATCTTGCTATGTTGCCCAGGCTGGCCTCAAACTCTTGGCCTCAAGTGGTCCTCCTACCTGAGCCTTCCAAAGTGCCAGGATTATAGGTGTGAGCCTCTGCACCCGGCCTATGACTTCTTATATACATCTTCAATGCTTCACGTCATGTCACATTTTTGTTTGCTCCCATATTTGGACTGCGATATCTTTGTACTATTTTTTTCTCCTTAAACTTTCTAATTACAAGTAAACAAAATATGCAAAAACACTGAATTCAGATAGTAACTTCTGTTGTAAAGAAAATAAAGCATGGTTCAAAGAAAATCAGTGACTGGTAGAGGGCTACTTTAGACTGAGTTATCAGAGAAGGTCTCACTAAGAAAATGCCATACTGGTTAAGACATGAGAGATCAAAAGAAGCCAGCCATGGCAAGATCTGGGGTGTTAAAGTAAAAATGATCCATGACACGTATTTATAAGGCAGACTTCATTCAAGGGGATCCATGGTGATAGGTACAGGGACCACTGCAGCAGGGGGGGTGTTGAAGTCAGGGAGAGAGACTGGATCAAGTGGGACAAGTTGTAACCAGGGAGCAGGGAGGCAGCCAGTAGATGGAAAATTCCTAAGAGGAAACATCAAGAAGAAGGCTAAAGTGACTTGATAGGATGATTGCTGAGGACACGGGTGATAAGATGTCTAGGGTGGTCAGATACAAAAGGTGTGAGATTTCCATGTAGAAGAATTCTTGCTCAGATTGAATTCTACAAGGACAGAGAGAATTGAGAGGAAAACCCAAGGCCAGGCCTAGTCAGAAAGGATTCAGGAGGCTGATGAAAGTTTGGATCGAAGGAGAGAGTCTTTGTTAGGAGGAAGAACCTTTCAAGCTGAGGAAGCCGTGACGTAGGTTGGAAGTGGGAGGTAAAAGTTAGAGAAAAATAAACACGCCATATAGTTTGGCTTGAGGCTTTGGGGCCAGGGCATTTACAGATGGAGGAAAGACTGGAGTGTGGGGAAGTAGTGAGAGATGCAAAACTTGAATAAACTTAGATACCACATAGGCAGTTAGACCGAAGAGTCTGTTTCAGAGGAGTGGTCCAAAGTAGAGATGCAGTTAAGGGGCATCAGTCAGTGTGGAGCTGTTACTTAGTGCCAGGGGCTGGATGAGATGACCTAGGGGAAGGGTATAGAGAAAGAATCGAAGAGGCGGGTCTAGGATCAAGCCCAAGGAACTCCAGTGTTTAGAGGTATAGCAGAGAAAAATGACTCCACCAATAAGATGAAGAAGGAGCGGTCAGTGAGAATTTTTTTATTTAAAAGATCTATGATGTACCCATTCCAGTATCTTTCTTTTTGATATCTGTTTATTTATCTTGGTCTTGCCTTTCCTGATGCTGGTTGCCCACATGAGCAGCAATGCTTGGTTGTATTTTCATGTTTAAGACAGAAGAACCAGGGAGCTGGTGTAGGTTTCCTCTAATGCTCTAGAACGGGTCTGTTGTCCATTTGAGAACACAGATGGGGCACACAGAGGAAAACCCTGGAGCATCAATTACAGTAGAATGGATCTAAAGTTTTCTTTCATATTTAGGGCTGTGAAATCATAGACTCAGGGATTCAGAATAATTCTATTTCATTCTAGTTTTCATGCTTCTCTGATTTATAAGCCATCTCTTCAGATGTTGGGTTGCACCTTCACAAATCGTATGAAGGTGGAGTTTTGAAATTGCTTCAGATAGAACATGTATTGATGGGGAAATAAGAACTTAATTCCATCTATTGTCTATAAATGTGCTGACCAAAATAATTTAGAGAAAGACACAAATTGAGTAAAACAGTAAACAAAACATCATAGTTGCAGCTGATTTCATTTGCTGATATTTTCCCACTATTACTGATAAAGATGCAATTTAAATGATTTTAGCATTTTGCTTTGATTCTGAAGGTAAAATAAAAAATACAAATGGGGAGAATAGCAAGTCTGGAGAATTGACTTGACTGCTGTCAACTTGCTCTATTTTCTTATCAATAGATTGTCATTTTCTGGAAAAATTCATACGTGTTTAAAGCAGAGTGACAGAAAATACAACAGGGATTTTCAAAACAGTCAATCTGAATGTATCCCATTAGTGCTATTCTTGATAGAAACATACATTACAATGTTGAGCTTGCCCAGTGTTTATATTTTGTCATCTTAAAATTGCTGCTTTGTCAAAGTCTACTAATTCCTTCTTTTTTCTCTTTAAAAGCTGCTCAAGATGCACCTTCAAAATAAAGCCATGTCTTTAGGTACCAAAATTATAAACTCAGATGATTATAGATTTTAATGTTAATCTTTATTAACAAGGTTCATTTTCAAAATGAGAGCCCCAAATCTCCACAAACTTGTTTCCAGCCTGATGATAGCACTAATCCAGATTAGGCAGATGAGAAATAAGGAAGCATTTCTCTTTATAAACTCAAATGTCTCTAATTTCAAAGTACATTGTCCCGTTGATATTTGATTTTGGGTTTTAAGCCCTATTGTTAAAACAAAAAAAGCACAAAGCCTTCAAACTTGACCCCATAGCACATATGACACCCACAAATGAAGAAGGCCTTTCTTCTTGGGATATCTGAATTTTTTGAAATATTTATATGAGGACTATCACCATTTACATCACCTAGCAAGATCAGTGGCATTCTTCCAGACCTTTTAGAATAATCAATTTTTCCAGAGTAATCAATTAGTTATGATCATCGTATGTTGGCCTTTTCTATTTGATGAGTCTTAAAAATCAAAGATAGCAAATAGGCAGCCCACAGGATGCACTGGACTATACAAATGTTTCTATTAGCCCATAAAATTCTTTTTGAAATTTTGGTACAACATTACATAAAAATCCAAATTTCTGTTTTCTTTTAAAAATGGCAATACATGGCCAAAAAAAAAAAAAAAAAAAAAAAATCTTTAGAAGCCGAGTAGTAGCAGCCAATACAATCTCTAGGTTTCTTAAAATACATGTGGTGTTTAACTCACCTGTGCTACCAACCTGTCCTCTCTAGGTATTTAAATTTGCCATTTTTATAGTGGGTCCTGTGTTTCAGAGATATGTGAATGAAAAAGGCAAGTTATCATCAGTCCCTTGCATATTACCCTTGCATATTACCCTTGCATATTATGCAAGGTAATACGCAGTGGTGAGACAGGATAAAATGACTAAAAGGACGTCAGCAGCATGCCCCTACACAAGTGCAAAGGCAGAGCAGTCACTGGGCCAAGGCAATGACCAAACACTTCCTGGTGGTGGCCAAGAGGTTCTTTTCTCCTGGCAGGAGGGAAAGTTCCTTGATTAGACTTTGACTCAGCACTCTGGGGGGGAATTATCTTGTGCATTGTTCTCTACAGCCTCTGGGAGATCCTTCCTCCTTTCTCCTATATTCCGCAAAGGCATGGATCTCTTTGAGCACTGTGTCCTCTTTCCAGGTTTATACTTTTCACAATCTCTTTCTTCTTCATGCAATGGTAGTGCCTGATGGTGGGATTAAAATTCAAAGAGTCAAAGACTATTTTAGCCTGGGTTTATGGTTTCTTTGGTAATGCAATTCCCTTAGAAACCTAATAGACTTCTCTGCTTCCAGTAAGTTCTATGAATCAGTAACCAAATCTGAAGTTATTTCTCAGACATAATTCTAATGACTGATTTTTCTTTTTGCCTCTCTCTCTCTTCTCTCTCTCTCTCCTCATTTAGGGGCCAATTTGAGGCCATTGGAGATAATAGAGTTGGTGGGATTCCACACATGTAATCCAATTTGTGCCCCTGTTAGGGTCTTAATGGGCTTTTTTCTTTCTTTCTTTGATCCTTTCCTCTCTTACTATTTGAGGTCTCTAACAATTGACTTTTTTTTTTTTTTTTTTTTGAGACAGAGTCTCACTGTGTTGCCCAGGCTAGAGTGCCGTGGCATCAGCCTAGCTCACACCAACCTCAAACTCCTGGGCTCAAGCAATCCTCCTGCCTCAGCCTCCCGAGTAGCTGGGACTATAGGCATGCGCCACCATGCCCGGCTAATTTTTTTTTTTTTTTAAACAATTGACTTTTTGAAAATCTTAAAGCTGCCACATTTCCAGACTCTCTGAAGTCCTTTGCTCTTCTGTTTAGAATCTATGCCTTAACTCATCCTTTTCTTGCAATGCTTTGCTGAAAACTGGAAGTAATGCCAACACACACCATTACTCTCACTTTTTCCATTAGTTTCACCTACAACTATCTTTGTTCTACCTCCCAGGTTACACAGGCCACAGATTTGTCACTTGTTTGCCACTGTGTAACATGGCTCTGTCTTTCCAACTGCCTATTTTCATTTTCTGTTAAGGCAACACCAAACATTTTTATTTTACCACAGCACTTTAAGGTACCAATTTCTGTGTTGCTAAAGATATCACTAACTGCTGGAAAAGATAACTTCTAAAATCTCAGTGGCTTAACAAAAGAGAAGTGTATATATTTCCCCCATATAAAATACAAAATAGCTGTTCCTAGTCACAGGAGGACTCTCCTCCACATGGCAATTCAGGGACCCAGGCTCTTTCCATCTTGCAGCTCAGTCATATTTCAATATTCTTTCTTTCTTTCTTTCTTTCTTTTTTTGAGACAGAGTCTCACTCTGTGGCCTAAGCTAGATTGCAGTGGTGTCATCATAGATCACTGCAACCTCAAACTCATGTGCTCAAACGATCCTCGTGCCTCAGCCTCCCAAGTAGCCGGGACTATAGACGTGCCCTGTGTACTACAATGTCAGGCTAATTGTTCTATTTTTAGTAGAGATGGGGTCTCACTTTTGCTCAGGCTGGTCTCAAACCCCTGAGCTCAAGCAATCCTCCTGCCTCAGCCTCCCAGACTGCTAGGATTACAGCGTGAGCCACCGCACCCAGCCCGTATTTCAACATCTGACTTGCAAGGTCCCCATGCTTGTATTAAGCAGGAGGTGAGGAAGAGCACAGATTTTTTTCAGTGGGTTAGGTCTGTAAATGCTGTACATTACTTCTACTCACACTCTATTACTGTACATTCCTGCAAAGGAGAAAGGAAAATATTAAATTTAGGTTGCATATCCAAGAAGAAGAAATAACAGGTTTGTTGATCAGCTAGCAATCTCTGCCACAGACCCTGTGTCTCAGTTCATTTGTGCTGCTATAACAAAATATTTTGACTGGGTAATTTATAAATAATAGAAATTTATTTCTCACAGTTCTGGAGACTGGGGAGTCCATGATGAAGGTGCCAGCAGATTCAGTGTCTGGTGTAAGCTTGATCTCTGCCTCATAGATGGTACCTTGTTGCTTTGTCCTCACAAGGGGTGAAGGCTGTGTCCTCACCTGGCACAGAGGGCAAAGGGCAAAATGCACTAGAGTGTTCTCTTCAGCCTCTTTATGGGAACACTAATCTATTTATGAAGGCTGAGCCCTCAGGACTTAATCAGTTCTCAAAAGTCCCCACTTTTTAATACTATCACCTTAGCTATTAGGATCCAACATATGAATTTTAGAAGGACAGACGCATTCAAACCACAGCACCCTTTATTCCAAGTATTCAAATCACTGTGCTAGGGGACAAATAACAACCCGATGATTTCAATAATATTATTGTTTGAATTTCTTCACATTTATATTTATCTCAATGAATACTTTATATGCGGAAGTTACATATTCAAGTAACTAGTTAATAGTAACTTGCTAGATTAGATTACAGACTCTGTAGCAAGGTATATATGTTTAAATAGGTTTTCTGTTCTTAATCTCTCATTATAATGGATTTTAAGGCATCCTTTAAGGGGAAGAAATAATATTAAATGTAATTATTTTGGTTTAATCATGTGCTGGTCTCCATTTTTAATCTGTAGGATAGAATCCAAGGCATATAGCTGTGAAACATCTGAGTGGATTGACAAGTTGGATTCAAAATCTTTTTTGACTTTATATATACTTTGTAAATGTGACGTTAAAAAAATAGATGAGTAATAATACCTTGAAGACATAAGACTGCTACCTATCTTTTAGGCTTTTGTAGTTTTTGTTTTTAAAACAAAGACTCAGATTTCTTAAAAGTTTAAAATGTTGCCTATCTTGAAATTATTTTCATGCCACCAAGGCACTATTTGATTAGAACAGTGATTTTTAAGTGTTATCCTTGATTTAAAGTAGTCTTTGTGATTTTTATTTTTTCTAAGTATTTAATCTGCATTTTCTGGTAAAGAAGAGAAACTTCATATGATCTAGGAACATGTCTTTATTTTTAGTAAATAAATGGGTTCAAGACAAAATAAAAAAGGAAAGAAGGGAGGAAGGAAGGGGAGAAATTATCCTACGTTAGTCTAGGAATAACACACTTTATAAAATGGGAAGGAAAGAAGAGCACCTTGGCTTTTCTTTCTTATTCTTCGCCACTTTTCCTGTGAGCCTAGTCCGCAGGCGGTGGGATACTGACGTGAAATAGACACATGAGATGCAGAGAGGTCACTTCGCCCAACTCCTACATTTTCACAGAGATCTAAAGATGCTCGTTCAAAATCAAGCATATTCATATTTTGAACCAAATTGTATATTTAATCTAAAAAAAAAGTGGCAAACATTCTTTTTTAAAGCCAGGGCCAAAAGAATTTAGTCGCATTTAGAAAATGGTGTTTTGTTTTTGTATCTGGATATACAATATCTATACCTGCACATAAGCATTCTGTCATTATTTTTCTCTCACCGGAGAATTCAGATTTTGCTAAAACTTCAAAAACTACATACTTACCTGCACACAGTGCCTCACATCTTGAAATAAATGTTACACGGGTGTAGATCTGCTGCTGCCGAAAAGCGGGCACTAAAGTTTAGCCATGGTCCAGACACAAAAGGAGGTTACTCCTAGGCAAGAAGGAAGCAGGAGGGACAAAGCTGCCATGTGCAAGTTCCAAGGACGTCCCCGTGATGTGACAACCCGGGAATGTAAGAGGCGGTGGTGCGACAGAGGGTTGTGGGGATGCAAAACACAGTGTGAGTGCCTCTCCATCGCTACTATGTGCACATGCTCTCGCTTGGACTTTCCCACGAGAAGAGGGAAGCGTCATCGCATCCTTCTTTCCAGGTTGATGCTTCTCTAATGCCTTGCCCCATACTGTTTGTTATATGTTTTGTGTATCTCGTCCCCAAAGCCACTCCCACAGCAGCACCTCTGGCTGGTGACTGAGCCCAGTGGGGACAATAATTTCCCAGCCCCTTTAACAGAGAAAGGAAGGCTGATGGGCTAACAACCTATTTCCACTTGGGAAGACTCTGCCAGTGTGAGTAGACAGGATGATGACTCATCGGTTGTATTATTTTTGGTTTCTTCATCCTTAAATTGGATGAATCAGAAGACACAGTGACAACTGAGATGAGGGCTTACTGTTCCACACTTAGCCATGCCTGTAGGGTGTCTGCTCTTCCCACAACTTGGGTGAACACTGGAGCCTTTCGTTGTCTTGAGCCTGGCTGCTTGCAGCATCTCTCACCTCTGGGCTCCCAACCCTCGCTCCAGCCCCTCCCAGGCTTAGCTCCTCGTGTTCAATTCCAGCCAAGACCTGACAGAACTTCCTGCCTCACAGAACCGACTATGTCAAGCGAGTCAGTTATTTCACTCAAGGGTCTCGAGTCACCTCCATGCATTCCTCAGGCTGAGTACAAAATATAGACCACTGTGTATGTGCCTTATTATACAATCAGCATTTAATTCCTATGCAGTATGTGATAAAATGCATTTCACCTCCTGAATATCTCATATACTGTCTTAATTTTAATAGAAAGCATATGCTCTACTTTGTGAAGCTTGAAACTCTAGGACATGCAGTAATATACAACTAATATATGCTGACGTGTCAAATGTGTTAAATAATTCAGCTACTAGCAAAATTAAAGCAAATTATTGAAAATTAGTATGTGCAGTTTGCTAATCCTCCTATATAAATAAAATAAACATGAAGAATATTTACCTTAAACTGAACCTTGAATTTATCACTTGTATCACTTGCAGAAGAGGAGGATTTGTTAAAATAAATACAGGGCCTGTGTGAATGGTAATAAAAATTAGAATTTTACATTCCTACTTGTCATGGCAGCATAATTCCTTTTAAGAATAAATAAGCGGCACATTGTATTTGGACAACTAGGTGGCACTGGTGCATTATCCTTTCAATTCTAGAAAAGTAAATTCAAAAATCATCTTATATATTCCGGTTCAGTGGTTGAACGTGCATATGATCCTCAGCTGCACATTTTGGTGGTAATTCAGAAGAGACTCATGAGTGAATATTGGAAGTGCTGTCAGTCTGCAGAGAACACTAACTACTCTCCAGTTTCCTACTGGTATGTCGCAGATATGGACCTTGAATTCAGGATTTTTTTTTTTTTTAAATTTTTAGAAAATCTAGCATTCTTCTAATAGTAGGAAGGATTTTGGATTAAATAAATGCCTTTGGATATGTGGGTGCTTACAGATACCAGGATATTAAAAAGAGATCATTCAAAGCACTTCTTGTTACCATCAGAAGGGGTAAAAATGAAATTTCACAGCACACAGCCAAAGGGACACATGTTAACTGATTAGATCCTACAAAAGACATGTTTAGCTTTCAAATATAGACTTGCACAACTAAATAATAACATCAGGTACCTGTGTGATTTTTACGGTGTTAGGCTCTATTCTAAGTGCTCTGAATCTATTAACTCATTTATCCCCCACATCAACCTTTGTAGTAGACACAGTGACTGGCTTCTTTTTATGGACGAGGTTACTGGGAAACAGAAAGGAGTAACTTGCCCAATGTCCACACAGGTCCAGGCTGTAGAACAGAGCTTCAAATACAAGGAGAATTTTTGTCTTAATCACTATCCTATATTGCCTCAAAAAGAGCCTTCCTAAACTCTACTTTAAATGATTTGAATATGATACAAGTGCTTAAGGTACAAATTTAAAATAAACTTAACAGGGAAATTAGAGGAACTGGGCATTTTTCTGATATCAACATGATAGCTATAGGATCAAAAACTTTCTAAATACTATAGAATTTAAACTTGCTTGCATATAGTTTAGATAGAAAGAGAGTATTGCATACATCAGTAAGTTTATCAAGGTACCTTGGAACTGGCTTGTTTAAAACCTAGATCCCCAGAGGAAATCAGCAACAGTGTCCCCATGCAATGATGCAGAAATACATTTCTTTGAATATTTGCTTACCTTCATTTTCATCAGCAGGATCCATGACAAATAATGAAAAGGAAGCTTTTCTTAAAAGAGAAGTACAGACATTGTAGAAGTATTCCAACATCCCATAGATGACATATGTTGGGTATTAAAATAAAACAGAGATTGCACCACAGAAAGCACCAGAACTGAAAAGGGCCAGGCTATATTAGTTTTCTGCTGCTATATAGCATTGCTACACAGTTAGCAGCTTAAAGAAATACCCATTTGTTACCTCTATAGATCAGAAGTCCAGAAATCCTGGACCCTCTGCTTAGAATTTCGCGAGGTCACACTCAAGGTTTTGGCTAGCCTGGGTTCTTACTGGGCAGTTTGGGGAAGAATCGCTCAGTCCAGTTGCTGGCAAAGTCCAGATCCTTGTAGTTGTAGGACTGAGCTCCTCATTTCCTTGCTGGCTGTTACCCAGGGGCCGTTGCCAGCTTCTAGAGGCCACCCACATTTCTGGGCGTGTGGCCCCTCCATCCTCAAAGCCATCAGTGGCACATCAAATCCTTCTTGGTCTTTCAATCTCCATGACATCCTGTGTACCTCCCTTGTCACCTTTTAAAGGATGTGTGTGCTTAAATGAGGAACGCTGAATTTAATCTTCATATTTTAAGGCCAACAGACTTGGGACTTTAATTATAACTGCAAAATCCCTCCAGTACACAGATTAAAGTTTGACTGAGTAACAAGACAGGAATCTTGGGGAGTTATCTTTAGAATTCTGAACTACACCATCAATGGCCACACCATCAAGGAGAACATTTTGTTCATCTTAGGATTCCTTGTCAGTGGACGCACTTTTCCTAATGGTAAGGTGAGTGCTAACATGTATGATAAACTTGGCGATTAAAGAAACCAAAATACAGTAATAACCACCATGAATTAAGTGCATTGCATATGCCTGCTGTTTTAAATATGTCTTCTCTCTTGATCCTCGCACAACACTTCAAGCATAAAGCTGAGAGCTTCATAGACTTTCTGCAACTTGCTAACATCAGACAACCAGTAAATGGGGGAGCCAAACTTCAAGACGAGAACTGGATGAATGTAGCTTCTGCGCTGTTTGTGTCACAGCATGGAGGAAAAGGGATCTAAGAGTCTTGTCCTTGAGAAGAAAGTCATGCTTCAAGCAGAAAGATTAAATAAAATTTGTTATGCAACATCAATATGATTAATGATTCATTACAGACAGCAAAAATGTGGTACCTGTTATACTGTGTCCATTTTTATCACAATAATAAAGAAAGTTTTACATATAATATATATGTATATTCTATATGTAAAATATATAATGGAAATTAAGAGTAATTCAAAGAAGATAGAAGCTACTATATAACAGTTATTGAGATGGGACTTTATCAGGAATGGGGAAACTTGAGGAAGACCTAAAGCATTAAGCTGTGGATATGGTGCCCTTATATTTGTCTACTCTACCTTCAAAGACCAATTTAAAAGGCATTATTTTAAATTGGGGTGTCATATTTAGAACACATCTTTAAAAGATAGCAGCACCTCAGACTAATAATTTCTAATAAAGTTTTAGCATAACTCCTCTCCTACTGATGGATAAAATTGTGTCCTATCAAATTTATGAACTATAAAACCATGAATCTCCTATGAAAAGAAGTTTTTAGACTGGGGCTAATAAATTTAATCTTAATTCTCATGAAGTAGTCCTTATAACTGCTGATGGTGAGAAGATCCTAAAAGGGTTGTAACTTGGAGAAATCCAGTTAGGAATTTAGGTTCTAGGAAAAAAATAGGAATATTAGTTGTACTAGTCCATTCGTACTGCTATTACTAAAATACCTCAGACTGGTTAATTTATGCAGAACAGAAATTCATATCTCACAGCTCTTGAGGCTGGGAAGTCCAAGGTCAAGGTGCCAGCAGATTTGGTGCCTGGTGAAGGCTGCTCTCTGTTTCATAG
>RJWJ010041589.1:0-13434 GCA_004363605.1 Indri indri | reverse complement strand
ACACACACACATACAAAGATTTAAAATCTATCTCTTCTAGGGTTACCAACTCATTCTAGTTTGCCTGATACTTTTCTGGTTTTAGCACTATAAGTTCCTTTTTCTGTATACTACTTAGTCTCAGGAAAACTGGTATTAGTATCACCTACTTCTTTTTTTTTTTTTTACTTTTTTAAAAAATCTGCTTTTCTTGTTTACTAGACCTTAAATAGATACCTTGTCATTGTATGTTGTTCTTAGTTTGTAGTAATTGAATAGCACCCAGTTATATGTACACACCAAACAACTAATTTAACCGATCATCTAATATTGAGTATTTAAGTTATTTTTAATGGTTATTTTTCCTTATAAATTATGAAATATTTTCTTTATAATATTTGATTCAGTTTTTCTTGTTTTATCACAATTATTCATAACAGAATTTTATAATTTGAGATGCAAATTTATTTTATGTCAACAGCTTTATTTTAAAATATTAATATTTTAGTAGAAAATGTTTTGCAACAGTTAACTGTTATAATTCATATTAGAATACAATTTGCAAAAAGTATATGCATAGCAAATATAAACCATAAATATTATGTTGTATAATCTTATCTTAGTAGGTATTGAGCCATGTGTGCTTTGATATTCATATATCAGTCTTATTACCTACCCTCTTTTGATTTTCAAACTAAGTCTATATTTAAAATAAGCAATTCTGTAAAATGAATTCACAATATTAGTAAATAGTGTATGTCAAAGTATGATACTAATACTAAGTGCCACATGGTTTTGAGAAAGTAAACAAATAATATAGTTTGGTGTAATGAAGAAAGGCTTCGATCAAATAACGCATGAACAAGGAACATTAGACACAATATATGGAACTTACTGTCTATTCTTAAAATTATTTGTATTGTGAAAAATAAAAAAAAGACTGTATATGATAAAAATGTAATTGTGCAATACAATTTAAGGCTGGAGTCTCTAAAGGAGAGATTTATGTGTGATGAAGCAATAGTCTGGAGAGAGACGGTATCTGAGGTGGGTCTCAAAGCTTTTTTTAGACCTTGTGAATAAACCATTTATATCTTCCATTATCTAGAAATATAGCAATAAATTAATAAATAAAAGGGATAAAATTTCTGAGATGAGTTCAGAATGTTTTTAAGAAGAAATATTCCATGCAAGTATACTTCCAGATAAGAATGTTGCTTTTAAAACAGACTATTAAAAAGCTGTGTCTATGTAGGGTTAAGAGGTTTACAGTCAAACCATAATTCCATCTATGAATTTCTTTATTAAACATCTAAAAATGCATATTATGTTTTGAATGTGTTGCATTATTCTTTTTGGTATCAGTAAATGTGTTTATATATTTTGATATGCAGTAGTAATATGGCAAATTTTAAGTCATAGTGCTGGAACAGACTTAAGAAAACATAGTATTTCCCTTCATGATATGACAATCTACACAAAATACAGAAGTAAACAGTACCTTGCCAATTCCTATAAGGAAATGACATGAAAAATAAAACCCTACACTGCACAGAAATAAAAAAAGGGAATACTACTTCTTGTACCTTTATCCAAATAATTGTCATAGACAGGAGAGTACTGATCACAAAAAGAAGGCAATCACTCCCAAATACACTATTTAAGTAACCAAATAGCTAGTGGCATTAACATTTAAAGGTAGGTGTCACCTACGTTTCAAGTGGAAAGAAAATCTTATATAGAAAAGTTTCTGGATTAGGTTGGAGATTTATTAGTCATCCTCCAATACCTTGAGACCAATTCAATCTGTCAGAGCTCAATATCATTGTCATTTCCCACAGAATCTTGGGTTTTAAATCAAGGCCAGCATTGCAGCTAACCTTGGACGGAAAATAAAATTTATAGTATTGCTATAAGGCCCAGTCTCAAAGGGATTTAAATCATTTGAATAATCCATTCTGATTTCTTTCCCCTAGAGGTGTGAAAAGAGAACAACTACAAATATGTTGAACATTATAAGTACTAGTATTATATGAGCAGCAAGAGTATTCAACAGAGCAGGTTATGTTTTATACTTGTTACATTTGTGATTTAAATAAAAAATGTGTTCATGTAAGTTACTTACATGTTAGGCGAAGGAGTTGTTTAAATTTATTTTACTTCCACAAATTCATGGGAAGATCATTATTCAAAGAGTATCTTAAAAACAACCAAAGATAAACATGGAGAGGCCAGAGAGATCTGAGATGGCTCATAAGTGTCATTACAAATTCTTTTCTAATTATTCAGCAAAATGTAATATGTTAAAAATGTATCTAATTTATTTGCAGTAAGGCATTTGTGCACTGAGAGAATTTCAGTTTTTAGGGTCCACTTTCATATATTCATAAAATTAAATAGATTGAGGCATTGTATACATTACAAAGAAAATGTAGTTATGCATTTCTCTTAGTTATCCAGATTGTTGTAGTGAATTATAATAAGTTCCCTATTTTTCATCTCACTGTGTACATGTAGAAATTTTTAAAAAATGTTTTATTTATTTATTTATTTTTTTGAGATGCAGTAGGTGACCAGTTATGCTTAAAATATGAAGTGGCCAGCTTGGTAACACCCTTCCCTATTTTCTCTCCCTCCTTCTCTAACTAATTTTCCCTTTATCACACTCCTACTTCCCTCAGTTTGCATACTGTATTAACATCACCTGACATAACAAAATAGCATAAACTAGGTGGCTAAACAATAGAAATTTATATCCTCATGTTTCTGGAAGCTGGAAGTCTATTATCAGGGTCCCAGCATGGCCAGGTTGTGGTCAGCGCTCTCGTCCTAGCTTGTAGGTAGCTACCTTGTGCTGTGTTCTCATATGGTGAAGAGAGAAAAATCTCTGGTCTGGTGTCCCTTCCTCTTCTTATAAGGGAACAGTTATACTGGATCAGGGCTCTACCCTTATGACTTCATTTAACCTGAATCACCTTCTTATTAAAGGCTCTATCCTCAACAGAGTTACATGTTGGGTTAGGGATTCAACATATAAATTATGAAGGGAGAGCACACTCAGTCCATAGCATTCTACTCCTAGCCCCTCTAAATCGTAAATGTCTTTCTCACATTCAAGATACATTCATCCCATTCCAACAGCCCCAAAAGTCTTAACTCACTCCAATGTCAATTCTAAAGCCTAAAGTACAAAGTCTAATATAAATATGATCTAAGTCGGATATGAGTGAAACTCAAGATATGAGTTATCCTGAGACAAAATTTCTCTTTAGGTGAGAACCTGTAAAACCAGATAAGTTCTGTGCTTCCAAAATACAATGGTAGATAGGCATAGCATAGACGTTACCATTACAAAATAGAGAATTAAGGAAAAAGAAAGAGATGACAGGTTGTAAGCAAGTCCAAAACTTAGCAAGGCAAATTCTTAAGGCTCAAGAATATCCTCTTTGCTTTGATATTCTGTCCTACAGGCACCCTGGGGTGACAACATCAAACTCATGGCTCTGTAAGGTATCCCTGCTCCTTTGGCTCTCTACAAGAGCCCTGCCCACGCAGCTCATCAATAAATAATTGCCATCCTTGAAGAAGTTCAGGGAATTTCACCCCAAAATATGACTCCCAGATATAAAGAGTATTTTGAGTTATAGACCCATGGAGATCAACAGGCTTTGGTAGGGGCTTTCCCTCTATCTTCATTAAAAACCAGATGGACCCATCAAGAACAATTGTCTTTCCTTCCCCTCCCTGTTATTTCAAGATATTGCAGGAACACCATGTATTTTTTTGTTATTATTTATTTTAAAAATTCAATAGCAATAAAGCAGGTGGGAGGGAGAGGAGGGGATGGGTAAATTCAGAGCTAATGGGTACAGTGCACACTAACTGGGTAATGGACACACTTATAACTTTGACTCAAACTATACAAAAGCAATTCATGAATCCAAATTGTTTGTACCCCTATAATATTCTGAAATAAAAAATAAAATAAAAAATAAATTTTACAGGGGTACATATGTTTTTTGGTAATATGGGTTGCTTTTATAATGCTTGAGTCAGGGTTATAAGTGTGTCTGTCACACAGATAGGGCTCATTGTACCTGTTAGGCAGGTTTCTTTCCATGCCCCCCACCCCAACTCTCCCTGGTTGATTTCTGTTGAATTTTACTTCCATCTATGCACAGTGTGATCATCAGTTCTATTTTAATAGTGAGTACATGTGGTATTTGTTTTTTCCATTCTGTAGATACTTCACCTAGGATAATGGTCTCCAGTTCCATCCCAATTGTTCCCAAAGGTATTAAGTCATCTTTTTTTCATGGCTGAATAGTATTCCATCGTAGATAAATACCACATTGTATTAATCCACCCATGAATTGATGGGCATTTGAGTTGATTCCACATTCTTTATGATTGTGAATTGTCCTTCAATAAACATTTGGATGCAGATGTCTTTTTGACAAAATGACTTCTTTCTCTTCAGGTAATTACCCAGTAGTGGGATTGTTAAATCAAATGGTAGTTCTTTGAGGAATCTCCATACTAATTTGCAGTCCTACCAACAGTATATAAGTGTTCCTTTCTCAATTGGAAATGAAAAAGTGATATTACAACTGATACCACAGAAATATAAAATGTCATCTGCAAGTACTATGAAAATCTCTACACATAGAAACTTAAAAATGTAGAGGAAATGGATGAATTTCTGGAAACACACGATCTCCCAAGACTCAATCAGGAAGAAATAAAACTCCTAAACAGACCAAAGATGAACAATGAGATTGAAGTAGCAATAAAAAAACCATTCGACAACACCAACAACAAAGCCCTGGACCATGTGGATTCACAGCTCAGTTTTACCAGACATACAAAGAAAAGTTGGCATTCATTCTGCAAAAATTATTCCATCACATAGGGAAAGAGGGAATCCTCCCCAACACATTCTATGGAGCCAGTATCAACTTGATACCAAAGCCAGTAACAGACACAACAAAAAAAGAAAAATATAGACCAATATCCCTGATGAATATAGATGCAAAAATCTTCCAGAAAATACTAGCAAACTGAATTCAACAGCGCAGTAATAAATAAATAAATAAATAAATAATCAATCAGAACAAAGCGGGCTTCATCCTAGGGATGCAAGGATATTTCAACATAAGTAAATTAATAACTCTGATTCACTGCATAAACAGAAGCAAAAGCAAAGCTCATATGATTATCGCAATTGATGCAGAAAAGGCATTTTTAAAATTCGGCACCCTTTCATGATAAAACCTCTTAAAAAATTAGACATAGAAGGAAAAAAATCTCAAAATTATAAAAGCCATATATGACAAACCCATAACCAGCATTATACTGAATGGAGAAATGTTGATAGCATTCCCACTAAGAACTGGAACAAGACAAGAACACACACTGCCAACACCATGTATTATTCATCTTAAAATCACCTATGTGCTATAGTACCTTACAGAAAGTAGAAAATAAATGTAACCGTATCTACATTCTCAACCTGAAACTCTCAAAGATTTCTGGTACAAACTAATTTTTATCTATCCTTTATTTGTAGCTTTTCTATTTTATAACTTCTCCAATGGAAAGGCTGCAAATAAACTGGTGTACAAAAATTGGTTTTAGTCAAGATCATGCAATAAAGTCAGGCTTTTTTATTTTGCAAAATATAAAATCCTATTTGAACCTAGACATTCAAATAGGAACGTGAAGCCATCATTTCAGTTTTAATTTAGAAATGCCTTAACCTAAGGGGTATTTAATTATTTCCAACTCTTGAATCAGTAAGTGCTCTATGACATTTTCTCCTCCCAAATAAAAACTATGGTCTTGTAAGTTTTACAAGGCATTTATGGCTATCCTTTACTTTCTGCTCCCTATTCTTTTTACATGCTATTGTCTATAACAGATACAAACAAGTAGTCAGAAATAAAACCAGCAGCTGTATCTCTGAAATTTACCATTCTCAGAGAGCTCCGTGATGAATATATATATATATATATATATATATGAACCTGCCCCCCAATTTTATCCACATTTTCAGCTCCTGAGTGTCACATATTGCCATAAGTGCCTTGGGGACAAAGTTATAATGACTACAAATGACAAATTTTTCACAAATAATCAGGGGACTTTCATCATACTGACATAATACACACCCACTCTAATTTCTAAAAATGAAAATGTCCACTGTAGCTTTACTATCTCACCGTATGAACACATCCACATGTGTGATGACAATTGCTGGATCAATCATCAATTTTGAAGTTGGTGCTTGGCACACGTGGATCATGTTGTGGAAATCCAAGGGGGTTTTGGTCTAGGTCCAGCTGCTCATTGCATAAAAGTCCAATTATTGATACAACGAGGATTACCAAGGAAAAGAGGAATTTTTAAAATGACAGATATCTTACTGGGAGAACTGAGAAGCTGCTTTGAATCTGTCTCTCAACCAAGGGATATGATGGGCCTTTAAAGGAAGGGCCATGTGCCTTGGGGAGGTCACGGTGTATCTCACAAGGTGCTACATGCATTTGGGGTAGGTCGTGTGGGATGGTGAATCTTGGCTTCAGGAAGTCTGCCCTTTGGCCTTCGGGATTTCAATTCCTTTGTTTTATAGAAAATCTATCATTTCAGGCCAGGTGTGGTGGCTCTGCCTATACTCCCAGCACTTTGGGAGGCTGAAGCAGGGGCATCACTTGAGGGTAGGAGACTGAGTCCATCATTTTTGAGAAACAACTCAAAAAGTCAACTGGTTAGCAAAGGGAGAGGAAAATGAAAAACATAGGGGTTCATGGAGAGGGCCACAGTCAGCATAGGTATTACATAATTATTTCTCTTGCATAAACAGAGTAATCGTATGTGCATATCTCATCACTAAATAACAACACTCAGCATGCTGCTTGGCACATAGTAGGCCAACAATAAAAATATGTTAACTGAATAAATAAAATAATGAAGGCCTTGATTTCAATTTCACAATATCGAAGACAACATCATTCACATAGCAAGAACTATCAAAAGAATATAATCTGCCAAAATAGGCCAGTTAACTCCATTATCCTAAACAATAACTTGACATACTTATATAATACCTCACATAATATTGATGTGAGAATTAAGCAAATGATCCAAATCATCTAGCATTTACCTGACACATTGAAATAATCCAATCTACATTTAAAACAAACAATAGACAGCATCAAAAATAACATTTAAAAAACATGGATTTTAGAAATGCTTTTGAAAAGGAAGGTTAAGAAATGCTTTCCAAAATAATTTATTCTAAAACCTTGAGAAGATAATATTTTTAAGAAGACACACTCGAAGTCTTTGCAAGAAATTCTAGCTTTTGCATTTGTAAGTACACTGTGCCGTTAAATTGCTAGATTGTGAAACTTTGCTCTGTTCAATCAGTAAGCAATAAACAAAAGGGGAGAGAAAATGCTATCCAAATAGTTGAGTTGAATAGGAAGTTTAAAATGTGCCCTATAATCTTCATAAATTCTACAAGTAACTATGTGACATGTATTCCATTAATTTCTCTGCTGTACTACTTGTACGCCAGAGATCACAAAGTGTTCTTCTCTTTATTTCATTTAAACATTAAGTGTAGGATTTGTTTTCATCTTTCACAGAAAGCTAAACTCAAACCTTTTATTCTAAGCATCTGAGCAGTGTTCAGAGGTGCAACAGGCTATTTCACATATTCTCAACTTAGCACTTACTTACCCAGCTCCTGGATTCGTCATCATGAAAGATAGATGGATTATACTTTCTAAAGTTTGGTCACTGAGAAAAGAATTTTTAACCTTTTCTGTGATCTGTATCCCCCTTCCCTAGTTTACCTTGAGGTATTTTCCTTTTCTCTCCTCTGCCTTCAACTTCTTTCTTTGTGAGTTCTTCTTACAATACGGTATGTCTGCCCACCCTTCTAACCTTCACCAACTCATTCTGAGCTTTTATTCTCCTTTATAAAAGCCTCTTGAAAATAGTCTACTCTTGCTTTCCTTGCTATACATAGTTTAACCATACTTAGTTCCTTTTACTAACCTCCCAATTTTTCTTTAAAAACCAATGTAATGTCTATCCCTAGCTAGGAACATGTGACAAACAGGAGGATGATTTTTTTTTTAATGAAATGTTTGACAACAGAATTAAATACCATTTTAAGGAAAACAAAGGAAAGGTTCAAAGAGCAGTAAATTTTGCTGTTAGGAGCTCAATGATGAATTTTGCCTACACACACCTTTTTGACTTAGGCACAATATTGAAGCTTTAGCTAATACTTAAGCTTTTTTAATTCAACAAGTATATATGGAGAACACACTATGTCCAAGTCATGATGATAAACACATTAAAAAGTACAAACAATGTTTATCTTGATTGAATTTAAAACCTAGTAAAGAGTAATAAAAATAAAGTTGAATGTAATGTTCCTTTAGGTTTTCCAATTTGTTGGCACATTATTGTTCATAGTAGTTTCTAATAATTCTTTGTATTTCTGTAGTATCAGTTATGAAGTCTCCTTTTTCATTATTAATTTTATTTATTTGAGTCTTTATTCTGAGTCTATCTAATGGTTTTTCAATTTTATCTTTTGAACAAAATAATTTTTTGTTTTATTGACCTTATATATTTTGTGTTTAATATCTGTTTTGTTTAGTTATGCTTTGATCTTTATTATTTCTTGCCTTGTGCTAATTTTGAGTTTGGTTGGTTTTTGCTTTTCTAGTTTCTTGAGGTTCATTACTAGATTGTTTATTAGAAATATGTCTACTTTTTTGATGTAGGTGTTAATTGCTATAAACTTCCTGCTAAATTTTTATATAATTGATCTCATGGAGAAAGAGAGTAGTATGATGTTACACTTTTTTTTTTTTTGCCTTTGTTTCAAGAAATTTTTATTTTCTTCTTAATTTCTTCATTGTCCTATTGGTAGTTCAGAAGCATGTTTCTTAATTTCCATGTATTTGTACAGTTTCCAAACCTCCTCTTGTCATTTAGTCTTAGTCTTATTCCATTGTTGTCTGAGAAGATATTTAATACATTTTTTTCAAAATTTCTTGAGACATATTTTGTGGCCTAACATATGGTCTATATTGGAGAATGTGCCATGTGTTTATGAGAAGATGTATATTTTGTAGCTGTTGGATGAAATGTTCTGTAAATGTCTGTTAAGTGCATTTGTTCTATAGTTCAGTTGAACTCCAATGCTTCTTTGTTGACTTTTTGTCTGAATGATCCGTCCAGTACCAAGAGTGGAATGTTTAAATCCACAACTATTATTGTCTTGGCATCTATCTATCTCTTTATTTTTACTGATATTTATTCTATTTATCTGGGTGCTCTCATGTTGAGTGCATGTATATTTATAATTGTTATATTCTCATTCTGAATTGATCCATTTATCATATGTAATGACCTCCTCTGTCTCCTCTTATGTATGTGTGATTTTTGTTTTTCTTAAAGCCCATTTTATCTGATATAAATGTAGCTTATAATCTTTATAACTTACTCCTGCTCACTTTGAATATCTTTTTTCATCCCTTCACTTTGTCTCCGTGTGTCCTTACAAGTGAAGTGAATTTCTTGGGTTTTGTTTTTTATTCATTTGGCCGGTCATATCTTTTAATTGAAAATTTAAACCATTTATATTTGAGGTTGTAATTGATAGATGAGGACTTAGTCCTATCATTCTTGTTTTTCTAATTGTTTTGTATATCCTTTGTTTCTTTCTTCCTCTTTAGTTGTTTATCTTTGTGGTTTGGTGGTTTTCTGTAGTGATAACATTTGATTTCTTTGTCTTTCTCATTTGTGTATCTGCTCTACCAGTGAATTTAATAATTTAGTATATTTTCATGATGGTAGCTATTGTCAGCATTTCTTGTAGGATCAGTCCAGTGGTGATAAATTCTTTATTTTTTGCTTACCTGAGAGGCTTATTTCTCCTTCATTTCTGAAGGATAGATTTGCTAGCATAATATTCTTACCTGGGAGGTTTATTTTCAGTATTTTGAATATATCCCACCATTTTCTCCTGGTCTGTAAGGTATCTGCTGAGAAATCTGCTATTACTGTGATGGATATTTCTTTATATGTGACTTATGTTTTCCTCTTGTTTGTAGAATTCTGTCTTTGTCTTTGACTTTTGAAAATTTGACTATAATGTGCCTTGGGGAGGACATTTTTGAGTTGAGTCTGAGGATCATTGAGCTTCCTGTATTTAGATGCCCACATCTCTCCCAAACCTCGGGATGTTTTCAGCTATTATTTCATTAAATAGGTTTTCTATTACTTTTCTTATCATTTTTTTTTCTGGAATTTCCAACTTGTGAATATTTATTCCCTTAATGGTGTTCCATATATGCCACAGGCTTTCTTCAATCCTTTTTATTCTTTTTTTACTTTTTATTCTTTTTTATGACTGGGTTATCTAAAAAAGAACTATCTTCAAGTTCAGGGTTGGTGTTTTGTTTGTTTTTTTCCCCTTTTTATCTTTTCAGGCATTTCATACTTGTGCTTCTCTTTGGGTTCTGTTACTTAGACATTATTATGTTCCTTCGGTGGTGTCACGTTTCCTTGTTTTTCATGTTTCTTCAGTCTCTATGTCAATATCTGTGCCTCTGGGGAGTCCTTCCTGGCTCTGAGCCAATCTCAGCTGGGTGCTTGGCTTCCTTCTTCATGCTGCCATTTTGAATTTCTTTGCCTCAGAAGCTCTTTCTTTCTTGCTGAATTCCAGTGTTCTCCTTTAAACATTCTATTTGACAGGTGTTTATCTATTAACATTTGTGGTTTTGGTCCTTCTTTGTGTAGGAGGCAAGTACTGGGCACCTCTCAGCCACCTTGACCTAGAAAGCATCTTGATTTCTTTGGAATTTCAGGTTGTTGTCTCTGTGTTGCACACAACTACCTTGGTTCCTATCTCCACAAACCTTGCTTTTTCAAATGCTTCCTTCATTATTTCGATAGATTCTATTTTCCATCTAATGTGCCATTTTTTGCACATTATTGTGTAGGCTTAATATTTATCGTTTATAACTGAAACAGTGCTCACGAATAAAGTTCAATTTCCCTAATGGTTCTTAACCTACTTCCCTGATTATTTTCTTTATAAACTCTTTTTTTTTTTTTTTTGCTAACATCTTAAAAGACAGGTAATCTAGGATTTCATTCTCTTTTATCTTAATATTAACCGCTGGTACCATCTCTACCACCAGTGTTTGATGCAGAACCCTGGGAGGAGTGTTAGACTCTTTTTTAGTCAATATATTACTCGAATCCAATGAATCATTAAATCTTGTTTATTCTACCTCCCGAATAACTACTTTCCATCCCTAATACAAACACTTTATGTATTTACCATATCGCATTTGACCATTTATAGTCTCCTCAATGATCTCTCTGTCACTAAGAAGTTCTCTTATTATCATCCATATCATTACTAGAGTTAGATTTCTGGAATGAAAATCTTGACATATCAGTACAATGCTAACGTTTTTCATTAGTCCTCATCACCTTCAGACTGGAGTTAACATTCCTTGATATTGTGTATAAGTTCCACTACCAGAACCCTGACTGCCATTTCAATAATATATTTTACCACATGCTCCCATCATTGGGGTTCCAGAAGAATTAAATTCCTAGTTGTTCTATACCTACATCATAAGATTTCATGATTCTCTGCTTTGGCTGATAAGTGTCTAGAACCCTCTTAGTTCCCTCTTATAAATGGCAAACTTTTTTCCATCATTAACAATCTTACTTAGACATCACTAATTCTTTGTGTAATTTCCTGACTCTCCAACAAATTTGTTTACATCCTTCTCTTTCTAGACATTCAACTTACTTTCACTATAGCATGAGTCCTGTTATAATTATTTGTTTACTTAATTTTCATTATACTGTTATATCGGCCATTTCTAGATAAGAAATGTATATCATTTCCTATGAACATATGATACAACTGACTGACAAAACGATGGTGTTCTGTAAATGCTAAACTGAACTAAAGGAGAGTGTGTGGCCATTTACCTCCTAATATTTAAATTATTTGTCTATTCACTACTATTTACTATTTTTGGGTATAGGAAGAATCAAAATGACATGGTTCAGTTCTGGTTGTATGATATAATGTCAAGTTTTTTAAATGCTTTGGTCTCCATCTCCTCATTTGCTACCTGTGGATATTGATACTTTTTAACTTCACAGTATTTCTCTATTGATTACATCCTCAAACAATATATTACAGTAACTACACAGTAAGTATTTGATAGATCCTAGCTATTTCTATCCTATCTTGTGCTGTGCCTATGCAATCAGCCACTGATTTTTCTTTGTTATACTAAAACTTCCTTAATACAAAAAGGATTGTATTACATTTAATAAAAAGCAAACTAATAACTTTTTAAACTTAAACACTAAAAAATGTTCTATATTGAGCAAAGAATCACATAACTCAGCATTTCTAAGATCTTTGAAAACCAGAACATCAGCCTCATGGGCCAATCAGCCTATTCTATATGTGCAGGCCTTTGTTTTGAGAAAAACTCACAATGGGATAATTACCTATTCACTTTAACAGCCTTGGCTTTAGCTACCAGTGAATCAATGTAAGTTAATGTAGCAGATAGAATTATTTTTCCTTTTAGTTAGCTTTCTTCTGAAACAGTGAAAGATAATGAGTAAAAGAAGATGAAAGCACAAGCACATACACACATACATATAAAGAAAAATACTTTCTTTTCTCACACTAAATGTGCAGTAAATGAGGCAAAACACAAAATACATTTTTGCACAGTATTTCTCCTAGACACAAAATTTAGAAATAAATTCAAGATATGACTAACATTATGAATTCAGCTAGATTTTAATGCTAGAATAAGAAACCTATAGTCTGGGAAAAATTCCAACCTTAGCAAACATAACTGTAAGTAGCTTTCTTGTCTCTTAGTTTTTAAATTCCATACTAGCTCAGAAGCATGCTACTTTCTTCATTCAGCCAGAGTCATGGTGTCAAACTCCCTGAATCAAAGACATTAGAGATTTTCAAAAAGTCACAGACAATGGATCACAAGAGATCAAGATAGTTAGAAGATATTTTACATCTCAATCTATCCTTAACAGTACTATTAAAGCACTAAAGCACATAATTATTCTCATAATGTTCAACATGATATAAAATGTAGTATTAACTTATAAAATCATTTTGGCATGATGATATTATGGATTAGGGTATTATCTGTCAGTCTTGATGATATCAATGAATGAAAGGAATGATAACTAGACTCACTCTCTGACCAATATGTTAAAAAATAAAAAAAAACAAAGTAATATGCAATTAGATGACATTTAAATTTATCTGTACTAATATATGATTTATTGATTGCCATGATAAATTATTCAAGTCATTCATTGATGATAGAATTGCTTTGTCACACATCT
>RJWJ010041588.1:0-13417 GCA_004363605.1 Indri indri | reverse complement strand
CTGGTCCTCAAAAATATGCACTTAATCTTTCCCTATAATAGAGATGTATTCCAGTCAACAAATACAAACCCAAGTCATGGTTTTTAGTGGCATTATAATATTCTATACTATAAAGGTATTATAAGTTATCCAATCATCCCTGATGAACATTCACATTCTCCAACTCCCAGTCCTTATTTTTTATAATCACTGCTACAATGACTGCCTTTGTATACTTCTCCTTGTGTATTAGCACCTTTATTTCTCTGAAATAGTGGGATTATTGGATCAAAGGATATGTGCATTTTTGTTTTAAAAAATATGTTTAAATAACTTACCCAAACCATGATAGCTACTCACATGCCTACAAACAGTAGATGAAAGAGCCCATTACCCCCACATGACCAGCTCAAGCCTTGGCAACCCTCAATCCTTTTCTGTTTTGCCAATTCATTGAGTAAAGATCATATTTCATTTTTTCAATTTGCATTTTCCCGATTTCCAAAAAGTTTGTACAGTAGTCCCCCTTATCCATGGTTTCACATTTCACAATTTCAATTATCCATGATCAACCATGGTTCAAAAATATTGAATGGAAAATTCCAGAAATAAACAATTTTATAAGTTTTAAACTGCACGTCCTTCATAATAGCATGATAAAATCTCGCACTGTCCAGCTCTGTCCTGCCCAGGACATGAATTGTACCTTTGCCAGTATATCCACACTATATACCCTGCCCGCCCATTAGTCACTTAGTAGCCTTCTCGGTTATCAGATCAGCCGTTGCAGTATCACTGTGCTTGTATTCAAGTAACCCTTAGTTTACTTAATAATGGCCCCAAAGCACACAAGTAGTGATGCTGGAGCACTATCACAATTGTTCAATTTTATTATTAGTTATTGTTGTTAATCTCTTATTGTGCCTAATTTATAAATTAAACTTTATCATAGGTATGTGTGTATAAGAAAAAACACAGTATATACAGGGTTTTGTATAATCCATGGTTTCAGGCATCCACTAGAGGTCTTGAAACATATCCACTGCAGATAAGGGCGAACTGCTGTATATCTTTTGTATGTTTATTTGCCATTTTCGTTTCCTCATGTGTGACTTGCCTTTGCATTTCTTTCTAATGGCTATATGCCTTTTCTTACCACTTTATAGAACTCTTGAGATAGTAACCTTTTGTCTATCGTGTGAATTGTGGGTATTTTCTCCCAGTCTTTTGTTTGTCTTTAAATTGTGTTTATAGTATCATTTGACATACAAAAGTTTAAATATTTATCTCATCAAATATGTCAATGTTTTCCACCTGGATTATGCGTTTCTTGACTTGTTTTATTAAGTCTTTCCCATCCCAAGAGTGTATATTCTTCTAATATTTGGGGATTTATTTTTACATTCTTAATTTTACTTTGTTAAATTCTATGAAATGGAGAATAGGATATGCCTTGACATGACCATTTAATTTGCTTCCGCAGATGTGGCCTTCTTGATATCACTCTATCATAATCTGGTCCTCTTCAGCCCAAACAACAGGCAAATAAATAATCCTTCCTTCCATCCCTCCAAAAAAAAAAAAAAGAGTCATAAAATACCAATAAAACAATTGAACTAAATAAAGTATTTAACCTTCAGTGAAGGAGCAAGAAACAGCATCAAAAAATAGGAAAAACAAATAGTCAAAAGTCCAGGAGGCTGGTACTCACCTCCACAAGACAGTCTACACCTAATTCATGGTTGAATCCTCACAGGCCCCCTCCCAGGGACTTGCACAAACTAAACTCTTCAATAAGTATATTTTTACTGGTTGGTTGGATGGGTGGATGGATCTCAAACAAGCCCTCAACAAACACATCTCCAATAGAAAACTGAGAACAAATATGAAGGAATTAATAATCAAAATCAAACTCCTACAAATATAATCTATATGCAATTAGTAGTTTACATTTCATTCACCTGTATAATAAGATATATCTCTGTTTACTCACAGCATGATTAAATTGCTTTTAAAGAAATCTTTCCAGCATCAAGTAACAATCAGAGAACTCTTAAGTAGTAATTATCTGAGGCGGAAGCCATTGAGCCCAAAGGAAATCTATTTGCTCCCATCAGGTCACTGGATGGCAAAAATTAGCTGCTCCTGATATGATTTTTGTGACAATAATTAGCAACCATGATGTTACAGATGATAAGAGGGTCTCTATACATTATCACATCTGATTCCCACACCCATTCTACATATGAAGAAACTGAGTTCAAAAGAGGTTAAGTAAGTGACCTAGCCTGAACAACTAAACCGAGATTCAATAATCAGGGTTTTCTCTAAGTTATGTATAGATAGATATATATATCCCATTCTCTTTTCACTAGAGCAAATATACTCACCCCCACCACCACCACCCTCATTCCCTAGCGGAGATGGAAAATAAGGTTATGTGACTATTGTCCCCCAAAGGGATGGTTACTTTTTACCTTCCAGGGATCAACACTAGGAATCTCTTCTCTTTTATCTCATTCACAAAACCCACAGACTATCTCTGGATTGCACCAAAATCTTTAAGCAGCCGAGATTCCTGTTTAGGCAACAGTCAAAAGCTACAGTCACACTTCCATGTTAGGGGAGGTGGGAGGAGGCTGAACCCAGTCAAGTGAGGAATTCTTCTGAACATAACTGTAGCAAGTGAGAATATTGGTCCATGTACTCCAGGTGTGAAAGAGTTATGACTCTTTCTGTCAGTGAGCTTGGGCAAGGTGGGGTTGGGGTGCAGCTTGTGTCTACGGCAGCATCTGCTATCTGATTTGGGTGGTCAGGTCAGGCAGGTCACTGCTAGGCCTTTCTTCAACCCCAGCACAAGTCTCCTTTGGATCTAGCCTCTCCCTTCCACCTCCCAATTCCCTTCCTGCATCCACTTCACAATGATACCCAGGACGGAGTGGCCTGCCCCATACGCACGCGCGCACACACACACACACACACACGCACACGTCTGCATTCCGCAGTTCCCAAGGACCCTCAGGAGTGGATGTACTATGCCAGGCTGCCCCAGGCCCTTTGCACCTCCCCCCCCCGCCCTCCAGCTGCTCCTACTCTGGGGTCTTGCCCCTCCCTGGTTGCTATCCAAAAAAGAAAACCCCTAAACCAGTGATTCTCAATCAGGACTGGTCCTATTCCACATGAGATATTTTAGAAATCTGTGGACATGTTAATTCGTTGTCACAATCATGGGAGTTACATTACCCATGAATTTTATTTTACTTCAGGATAGCACAGGGAACCTCACCAAATATTTGCTACATAAAGGAGTTGTTAGGTTTAATATGTCTGAGCATCACTGCCTTTACTACTAACTGTCCATCCTCCTCCCAGGGCACATTGAAGAAGGGTGGCCACAGGAACCTATGTCCTTGGTACCCTCCGCATCTCTTCACTCCTACTGGCTCTCCCTTCCTATAGTCTGGGGAAACACTATCCAATCCTAAGGCACAGAAATCCTGCAGTGACTCCCTCAGACTTCACTGGTCCCTGAGGCCCCTCACAGTCTCAGCTTTTTACAGCCAGAGCCTGGCCAAGGCCTCTGCTGTCACTTGCCTTTCCTGAGGCAAGGATGTTCCCGGGTGCAGCCGGCTAGCTAGGGCAAGGGTCCCCAGGTAAGCGGCACACTATAAAAAAACACATATGCTAGTAGTTCCAAATGTTATCCCACCACATAATTAAGAAAGACCTAATTATCAAGTGGTCATCTGAACCAGACCCCAGAATGGTTTTGTAGCTCCATAATGACCACAACACAAGACAGTTATTTAAGTGTTTACAACCTCACTTTGCTAAAGCTGCAACACCTTCAAAAGACAGCGGACCCCTCAGCAAGAGGATTCTAGTCAAGCATCTGACTTGCACCTCCCTCCCCTCTCCACCCAGAGAGCTCTTACTCGCCTTCAAGGCCATGCCACACTTTCCCCTCATCCCACTTATGCAGAACCAACTGTTCCTGCTTCTGCTTCCCATGGCCCTTGTTACAGATTTCAGTCTCAATGTGCTACATGCGGTAAGAGCTGTGGGTTTACCCTGCACGTCTCCCTCTAGGCTCTGAGCTCCCTTTGGTCAGAGGCCTTGTCATAGTCACTCCTAATCCCCAAACTTTGGCATTGTGCCCCCAGTTAAGCCCCCAGCATCCGAAAGCTAAAAAAGGGGGAAAAAAGTCAATCTAGTTCAATAGGTAAGACAGCCCTGCATCCATCCAAGAAATGACACATTTCCTGGTGTTTCTGATCATGTGAATCTGGGTCAGCCCCACCTACAGGGGTTGGTGGAAATTTTGAGAGACTCTCCCCCGCCACTTCTTGGGGTAGCACAGGAAGCCCTGTGAAAGTTCGTGCAGCCCAGAACGATTGAGGCAGGTCTCTGGTTGTCAGTTCCCAGTGGAACAGATCAGCTCCTAATTTGCAGAGCCCAGTACAAAATAAAAATGCAGGGTCTCATGTTCAAAAAGTGTTAAGAATTTCAAGATGATGACAACAGAGCATTAAACCAAACAGGGGACCCTGTACCACTGCGCAAGTTGCATGCCCTGAAGTTGGTCCCGCCAGTGGGTGTCCCTCCTATGTTCCCAGCCCCAGAGCACAAGTGGTCATTCAGAAGAATGAGATGTCCTAGTGTCCTTGCCTAACTATGATAGGAGGGGACCATTTCCTGAGGCTGCAGTGCCCCAGGTCCACTCTTGTGGCATACAACTGGGACACTGTGCATGAGTAGGGGCTGGGCATCTGCCATGCAAAGAATTCATATCTCCCGCCTCCCACAAGGAACTCTTCCCTTCCCTGGCTCATAGAACTCTTTCATCCCCAGAGACTGAGCCAGCTCCCTCACCAGGAACAGAGTCCACCCTCCCTTTCTCCACTTCAGAGACTTTTCCTTGATGAGCCAACCCTACCAAACAAAGGCGGCGGGTAGAAGGTTTTCTTCATGGAGGCTCTTGAAACACAAAGAAGTGGTGTGAAAAGATCCTAAACCCAGAATATAAACCCAGGGGACTAGTCAGGCAACTCAGCCTCATTGCAGGGTGCTGATGGGGAGCTATAGGCATGAAGAATGCGCACCAGCACACCCATCCCAAGGGCGGCCACAGTGTGTGCCGGTGAAAGTCTAACAACTGGATGTCATAGAGAAAAAAACTGACTTACAACATTTGCCAGTTTTCATAGTATAAATACTCCCACCGTGGCTGATTTCAATGCTCTCAGGCTACCAATGTGAAGTCACTGAACACAGAATTGAGATAACATACACTCGAATCCCTCTTACAAGCCAGCAGAAGCCAGTTCCAGCACACCACAGAGGGGCCACCACTGGCTCCAGACCACTGTCACCATGTGGACCCAGGTTGGCAGATCTTCTGAGCTTTCAAAAGAGGTTAGAAATCAATGTTTTATGTTTGATGTCTCCATTTCTAAATATCGGCTACTAATTCAAATCTTTTTAAAACACTCCGGAGATTAAAGTTGTGCAGACCTACATAGTCCCGAATTTGGAATCTTGACCTGGCCCAGAGAATCCTTGCGATGAGATGCAGAGAGAAATTTTGTCTCTTACTCCTTAATATCTTTTACATCATAAAAACAAAACATTAGCATTTCAGAAGATTCCCCTACCCTACTGGGCTCTCTCTTGTGCATACACCGTCAGTCGCAGAGAACATTCCAGGGCTTCGGATTACTCTGCCAGAACCATTTCCAGTCACTATGCTGAAAGACCTCAAAGGTTCTTTGGTATCTCTTCAATGATATGCACAACACTGGGAAAGCATAAAAATAATTGATGGCAATAATGATTGGTGATGATGAAATACTTTTAAAAGCAAGAGCCTCCAAGTTTGCTGGACCTTCAGGCCTCTGTTTTGGCCTTTTTCTCCTCTCCTGCCCCTTGATGATACTTTATGTATATTCCGTGTCACTCAGCAGCTACAGGAGATGGATGACTATTGGAGCAAAAGATAACAGGCGGAAGCAGTGAAAATTTTCTCTTGCCTGCAGCAGGCAGTTGGATACATTTTTCAAGCCTGAAACATCACAGAAACAGAATGATTTTTTAGAAGCCCTTTCTTTTATTTTCATTCATTTGCTTTTTGTGTGTTTTTTTTAATTGCTCATTTTGCCTAAGGAGCCTCAAGGCACGAGCACAACAGAGTATATCATTAATTAAAATATTTAAAATTATAGTAGTGGTGACAAAGCTCCCAAATAAGCCCAGGCAGCACAGACCACAAACACAATTATTATCCATAATAACAGCCTAATCCTCACTACCACTCTCCACTCAGAAACAATGCATCCCTCCCAGAGTGCTAAGTGGCTGGGTGGCTGTAACAGTGAGCAAACCATGACTACCTAAAATGGGACTAGCCAGGATCTCTGGGGCAGGTCTCTTGTCTGTGCAGAAAACTCGCCCTTCCTCCTCCCTCAGCCTCACTTCACATGAGGGCTTTGGGGGCTGAACGCTGCTGTGTGGCAGCTACTCACTTCCCTGCCCAGCTTTGCTCCAGGATCCCAGGGAGATATGTAGCAGTGAATCCCCAGGGCCCAGAGTGCCAGCGGGTATACCATAAACATGTTAGAGCTTTTCTTGCACCTGGAAGACCCCTCCATAGGAAATGATTCCCATAAAAAGAGCCTGCAAGAGTAGAAATGGTAATAATTTATGTGAAAGCTTTTAGACAGGAACATGTAGAGAATTACCAATGCTACTCCAAATGATGAGGAGAATTCCTCATCCATTTATTTATTCACTTATTCATTCACTCATTTAAAATTTGTTGAGCACCCAGTATGTGCCAGATTCTGGGCCAAGTCTTTTTTTAGGCACAGCAGGGAGAGTGAGATAGAAGACAGAGTCTGTATCTTCAGTGAGCTCAGAGTTTAGTGGGAGAGATGCAGACAGTTACAATACAGTGAAGGGCGTGCGGGATGGGAGCAGAGCAGAGGGGCACCCAACCCACTGGAGAGGAAAAGAAGGCGCGGTGGAAAACTCTTCTCATGGGAGGCATGTCAGACTTGAGTTCTAAAGGCATTCCTGGAAAATGCTATTGGCACCCGTCCCATATCTCCTTGCCACTTAACGTGTCCCTGAAGGCCCAACTTCCAATTTCCAACTGCCAGCACATGCAACTCTGAGCCCATGGGCTTCCTCCAGCTGCCACGTAAGCTCTGCCTGCTGGAGCGGCAGGCCAGAAATGCCAAGAGTTAACACTTCCTGGGAGCATTCCTAGACCCGTGAGTGATGGACTTAGTGGATAAATATTCCAGGAACCTCGTCCCACGGGTGGGTAATTTGGAGGCCAATTCTGCACTATTTCCCAGAGTTCCTCAGAGGGATTAACACAGTCAGCGATAGGAATAACCTGCTTGCCTGACTGCCTTCATTTCCCTACTCTTACCGGTGCACTGCTCCAATCTCCCACCAGTATCTCATGGGAACACCTCCTAAATGAACTACTTGCGCTAAAGATCCTTTTCTCGTGGTCTATGTCTGGGCTACCTCAAACTAAGCTAGTGCTTCAATTACAGGGAGCAACATGGGAAAAGTCCAGACAGAGGCAGAATGTAGGTATGAACTGCAATTAGTTAGCTGAGTAGGGCTGAAGTACAGAGGTAGATGGAGAGAAGAGCTGGTCCCTGCAGTACTGACAGCCAAGACTATAGTCCATTCTTAAGGTCTTTTTCTGTTTGTGTCTTTGGGTATGGAATACTCACATACACTCAGGTTAAATATTCAAATTTACTTACATTGCCCCTTCATACCACTCCGAGTATCATCTTGGTTTTTCTCATTTTATCCCATCTCAATTAATTGATCTAGCTCCAAATATTTTATCCTGGGACAACTGGTCTGAAATGAGTGCAGCCATTGTCCTAATTCCAAAACCATTGGCACAAGAATGGTGCTGTGATAGCCAATCTCCAAGATGGCTCTCACTGGCCCTACTCCACCCCAGTATTCATAGTTATATGTAATTCCCCCTCTATTGTTTCAAAGTTGGTCTGCATGACCCATAGAATATGGGGAAAGTGATGGCATGTGACTTTCAAGGCTAGGTTACCAAGACATTGTGGTTTCTGCCTGGCCTTCTCTCTTGGATTGCTTGCTCTGGGGAAAGCTAGCTACCATATTGTGAGGAGCTGCAAGCAGCTCTATGGTGAGGTCCATGTGGTGAGAAATGGAGGCTTCTTTCCAACAGCCAGCGCAGACCTGAGGCCTCAAGTCAACACCTATGTAAGTGAGCCATCTGGGAAGCAGACCCTTCAACCAAGCCTAGGCAAGTCTTCTGAATACTGCAGTCCCAGGCAACATCTTAACTTTAACCTCATACGTGACTCCGAGCTAGAATGTAAGTAATCCACTCCCAGACTCCTGACTCTCAGAAGCAGTGTGAGATTACAAATGTTTGTTGTTTTAAACCACTAAGCTTCAGGGTAAATAGACAACTAATACGGTGTCACATCCTCACTTCCCACTCAGCCTAGTCCC
This sequence comes from Indri indri, assembly GCA_004363605.1. Classification (NCBI taxonomy): domain Eukaryota; kingdom Metazoa; phylum Chordata; class Mammalia; order Primates; family Indriidae; genus Indri; species Indri indri. Next base: position 4,912 of record RJWJ010041588.1, on the reverse strand, counting down.
CCCTCTCAATCAAGGTAAATAAGAAAGGAGGACAAGATTGTAGCAAGAGATGAAGAACTTCGTTTTCAACACCCTGAGCAACATCCAAAAGGAGATCACAGAAGATGAGTGTTTGGAAATATGAACCGATATTTATGCAGGGAAACAACTGGGGCTGGAACTCCGGTATACAGTGATGAGTTGTCAGGACACAGAAGGTCAGTGAAGACACTATTGTGAAGGAGGAGGCCAAAGAAGTGTATATGTGGTGTAAATTGTTCAAATTTTTCCTTTCATAAATACCGGTGGAGTGAGAAGGGGAAGATAGAGTTGGTCAATTCTAAGAGTCACATTACATGGAACGAAACCTATGGCAGGTTTTCCTACTTTAAAGGTAAAAAAAGAAAAAAAACACGTCCAAAAGGGGGCCAGTACCAGCTACTTATTGATGCATAATAAATTATTCCATAGCTTAATGGTTTAAAATAATAAATATTTATTATCTTACACAGTTTCCATGAATCTGAAATTCAGAAGCTGCTTAGCTGGGTGGTTCTGAAAATATATACAAGAACATTCATCATAGGGTTGTTTATAATAGCAAAATATTAGAAACCATGCGAATGTACAATGACAGGAAATGGTCAAAAATGGTATATCCACTAAAAATGAGGTTTAAGAAAACTTTTAGTAACATGGGAAAGTGCTCATAATATCACTGAAAAAGCATGTTGTAAAATTATAAATCCAGCATGTATCCACTTTCATTAAAACATTGATTTATATTAAAAAACTAGAAGTATATATGCCAAAATGGTAACAGTAATTGCATAAGTTATCTATTGCTAAGTAACAGACCACACCAAAAATTAGTGGCTTAAAACAATAACCTTTAATTTATTCATAGTTCTGCAATCTGGATAGTTCTTCAGATCTCCCCTGGGGTCACCTAAGCAGCTACAACACCTGGTGGCGTGACTAGGGCTAGAAACCCAAGAGGGCTTTGCTCACCTGTCTGGCCCCTCAGCTAGGATGGCTGGAACAGTTGGAAGGTACCTGAACATCTCTCTCTCTCTGCTTCTTCTTTTCCTCTTTCTCTCTCTCTCTCTCCTTCCTTCCCTCTCTCTCTGGATGGTCTCTCCAACAGGGCAGCCAGATGTCTTTACAGGAATTGGCTTATACAATTGGGGTTGGTAAGTCTGAAATCCATAGGCTAGGCCCAACAGGCTGGAAATTCAGGTAAGAGTTGACATTGCAGGCTTTTTTTTAATTGACACATTGTACTTGTACATATTTATGGAGTACAATTTGATGTTTGATACATATACATGTTGTATAATGATCAAATCACGGTATTTAGCAAGACCATTGTCTAATGTATTTATAATTTCTTTGTGGTAAGAACATTCAAAAGCCTCTCTTCTGGCTATTTTGTAATATATCATATCTTGCTGTTAACCATCATCACCCTGCTGTGCGAAGGAATACCAGAACTTAGTCCGCCTGTTTAATTGTAACTTTGTACCAGTTGAGCAGCTTCTCCCCACCCTCCTCTCTTCTCTCCCCTCCCCTGTCTCTGGTAATCACTGCTGGTGGTTACCAGTCTCTGCATCTATGATAACAACTTTTTAAAAAGTGTCCAAGAATGGGCAACTGGATAAAGAAAATGTAGTATGTATACACAATGGCATACTATCAGGCCTTAAAAAGGAATGAAATCCTGTCATTCATGACAACATGAATGAACCTGGAAGACATCATGTTAAGTGAAATAAGCTAGGTGCAGAAAGATGAATGCCACATGATCTCACTCATAGATGTTGCAGTCCTGAGTCCCAATTCCTTAGGAAAGCAAGCTGGAAACTCAGGCAGTGTTTCTATGTCACAATCTTGAGATAATTGTTTCTTCCTCGGAAAACCTCAGTTTTTGCTCTTAAGTCCTTCGACTGATTGGATGAGGGTAATCTTTATGACAGGTAACCTCCTTTACTCAAAGTCTACTGATGTAAATATTAACCACATCCAGAAAATACCGTCACAGCAACATCTAGACTAGTGCTTGAACAAACAACTTTGCATTATATTCTAGTCAAGTTGGTGCATAAATTTAATCATCGTACATGGCCAAACCCAGAGTCACTGTGGGAGGGACTACACAAGGGTGTGAATACCCAGAAGCATTGTTCATTGGGAGCCACAAATAGTAGATATATCCGGAGGACAGGGTTTTTTTCCCTCTTTTGTTTGTATGTTTCAAGTTTTCTATGAAGAGCATGTATAACATTTTGGAACAATGTTATATAATGAGTCATATTCATTACTTTTAAAATGCAAGACACACAGAAAACTCCAGAGAAGAAATCAACAAATCACCAGAATTCTCACCAATCAGAAATAATCAGTGTTAACACTGTATGATCAACCTTACAGATAGATACTCTCTAATATTTATACAGATGTTAGAAAAGAAAGAGAGAAAAAATGATGAGACAGAGAGAGATTTGTAAAAATGAGATATTTAATAATAATAATAATAAATGCTATTTTAAATTTAATTTTTTCTTGAATTTAATAAAAGAGAAAGAAACCAAAGGGAATATGAAAGATTTATAATACATCAAATAAATGTTTCTTCATCCACAAGAGATATCACATCTTAAAAATTACTCTAAGTTTAAAAATATAAAAATATATGGAAACCATTAAGAGGTTGCAGTTGTATTTTTGAGTTTTAAATAGTATTGACTAACTTGCTGTTATAAGCAACATAGAGATAATACCGTCACTCTTCCACCTTCCCTTTCTCACCTTTTAATCAGGTTGGCTTGGCTTTGCAGAGTTTATAATAGGAGCATTCTATTCTGCAACAATAATTTGCTTGGAAAAATTGTTCTTTATTTAAATGAATTCATCACTCACCACCACTTTTTTTTACAGCCTTCCCAAACCTGACCTCATCACCAAAGGTTTTGGTTTTATGCAAGCAAGTGTCCTGGGTTCTTTACTCCTGCTGCTATTTCATATATGAGACTGCTTATCTGTTACTGTCATTCATGGACAGCTTCTTGGCTGCATATAGTTTTCTTAGGTCTCTCTAAATCTCAGAACTGTATAAACACTGCTCCATTATCTTCAAACATGGAAAATTACCATAGTGTATTTCAGGATGCCCTAATTTTTCCCACTGTCAGGGACTAGTTTGTGCCTAGATGCCTGAAGAATGTTTTTTTTAAATTCTTTAAGTTTAATAATTTAGCCTAGAAAAATCTTTGATGTCTGTCAGCCTGAATTTGTTTCTCATGGTATGCAGTATACCCTTCCTAGCTGCAGATTTGAATCTTCTCTGAATTCTTCCCCTGTCCCTTTGTTGGATCCTTTACTGCAGGGACACCAATTATCTTATTTTGAATCATATTTGTCTCTCCTTCTCTTCTTTCTAATTATTTAATCTTTTTTCTTCTGCATTCAGTGTGATTATCTCTAGCTTTCATGCCATTAATTCAGTTTTTAGCCATGTCTATTCTGTTTCTTGCTATTTTATGCTACTTTATTTCAATTCATTTCCTTAGGTCTGCAATCTTTTTTTACAACTCATTCTGTTGTTTTATCATCTCATCTTTGAGCTCTTGTTTTATTACATTTATATTCCTACTAATTTATTCTCTAAAGGAAAACATTCACAAGGAAGCCACTTTTATCACCCAATTTATGTTTCTTCCAGATTGGGTTCTTCACCTGATTGTTCCATCTCCACATGTGACTTTTTGACTAATTGATTTTCCTGTGGTAAGTTTGCCTAGTTGCTGTGTCATTTCTTTTCATCTTGCTCATGCCTAATGTGAGCAGCTCTGTCTGTGACACCCTTCTCTCCCTAACTGGGACAAGTTCACCTTCCCCTGCTCTCAGCTTCACTCTGAGGCCTGGATACTGTTGGTCTAGCCACTTCCCTGTAGCCTGAGAGAGGCCAGAGTTCAGCCAAGACTTACTTCTGCTTGTATTGAGGAATCTGCACTCCAAGATTTCTTCTGGGAGACCACTAAATGCCTAGGACCAGGGCCCACTCCCACAGCTGAGGGCATGACCCACCCTAGTGGGCTTTGGCTCATTCTCCAACCAAGCTCAATGTCTTGGATGATAACTAGCTCCCAACCCAGCTAGTGAGATTGCAAACAGATACTACCTTTCCAGAAAACAACTTGACAATAAGTATCAGGGAATTAATATGTATAACTTTGATCCAATAATATCTGAGATTCTAGTTGGAAAAAAAGAAATGAAATTAAGATTCATTTGCATAGAAATTCTTTGGAATACCATATATAATGACAATAAATTGGAAATAAGGTAAATGTTCAACATAGAGGCATATTGTGAGAAAGAGTACAGCGAATAAAAATAAGGTTAATGAAAAGATTTTAATGATATGATTAAATTCTCATGCTATTATGTTGAGTAAAAAATCAGAATAGAAAATTAAACACACAGTAATATCTCAATTATGTTTTCAAAATGCTCAGGAACCACACCTGGGAAGAACCACTTGACCCAAAGCTCCAGGAGTGCAGGAACTATGACTGTTTTGTTCATTCCTGTGTAACCAGATCCTAACATAGTGCTTGGCACATACAGATATATAATGAATATTTATGAATAAAAAAGTAAAATTAATTCAAAGAAAAAGAAATTTATCTCAAGTCTCAATAACAAGAAAATTGTGCTTCTGAATGGCTTTGATTTTACAGAGTTTTGATCATGCTTTGACTAGTTGAAACTATGACACATTTGGTCTATCTAGGATAGAGGGTTTCACAAAACACATTTTGTGTATCACCATCTCATTTTCCCTAGCTTTATGTTATCTTTGACAGGAATCATATTTTTAAGAAACAGCTTTATTGAGGTATAATTTGCATATCATACAATTCACACACTG
>RJWJ010041587.1:0-13435 GCA_004363605.1 Indri indri | reverse complement strand
GCCTTAATGGAATTCAGTCAACTGGGGAGGTGAGATTACAAACCATAATAGCTACTATTTACTGAAGTCCTACTAAGTGTCAAGCACTTTGCATTAATTATGTCATTTAGTTTTCACTCTGACTTTATGATGTGGTAATGAGCCAATTCTTCAGCTTAAAACTTATATTCGAAGAAGTTAAGTGGTTTGCCCAAGGAAACAAAGGCTAATAAATGCTGGAATGGGCATTTGAATCTTATCTTTCTGACTTCAATTCCTATATGCTCTTCTGCCTTCTGATTATAAACAATGGCAACTCTGTAATACAGTTGCTGTGGGAGAGGTTTGTAGAACATTCAGTGAGGGCACAGAGAAAGGCATCCTTAACCCTACCTAGCTTCACAATGGTCATGAAAGCCTTATGTTTGAAATCATCATGGCCTTCGAGAGGGAAAAACATCCAGAATACTAAGTAGCATAATACCTCAAGCACTGCCTGATAGACCTGTTCAGTCCATGCGTGCTTTGTGCTGCACACCTCATATTTCCTTATCTGCTGACCTTACCTGCTGCATCCTTCCATGCACACCACTTTCCTTGTTGACTAAGTTATATTTTTTTCTTTCATAATTTTATTTTTTCATCTTTACTGAGGTATAACTGACAGATAAAAATTGCATAATTTAAGGAATAAAACATGATGAGTTGGATGAGATGATATGTGTATACACTGTGTAACAGTTACCACAATCTAATTAACCCATCCTTCAACACGCATAGTTACCATTTGTATATGTGTCAGGGGCTGGTAAGGACACTCTCTACTGGCAAATTTAAAGTAAGCAGTACAGTCACCATATTGCACACTAGATCACCAGAACTCATAAACTTATAAGTGAAAGTCTGGACCCTTTGAAAAACATTTCCCCATTTCCCTCCCCCCACAGACCCTGGCAACCACCACTCTACTCTCCGCTTCTATGAGTTCAACTGTTTTAGATTCTACATGTAAGTGAGATCACACAGTATTTGTCTTTCTGTGTCTGGTTTACTCACTTAGCATAATGTCCTCTAGGTTGATCCATATTGTTACAAATGTCAGGACGACTTCTTTTTAAGGCTGAATAATATATCATTGTTATATACCACATTTTCCCTATGCAATCTTCCATTGATTGACACTTCAGTTGTTTCCATTACGTGGCTATTATGAATAATACTTCAATAAACATGGGATTGCAGATATCTCTTTCAGATACTGATTTCATTTCCTTTGAATATACACCCTAATTGGAGTTGTTGGATTGTATGACAGTTCTAATTATAATTTTTGAGGAATTTCAATACTGTTTTTCATAATGGCTGTACTACTTTACATTCCCACCAGTAATGTATGTGTTCCCTTTTCTCCACATACTCGCCACCATTTGTCATCTTTTGTCCTTTTGATAGTAGCCATCTTAACAAATGTGAGGTAACATCTCATTGTAGTTATGATTTGCATTTCCCTGATGATTAGTGATGTTCAGCATCTTTTCATATCTGTTCAGCATCTTTTCGCCTGTTAGTCATTTGTATGTCTTCTTTGGGAAAATGTCTGTTCAGGTCCTTTGCCCATTTTTAGTTGAGTTACTTTATTTTTTGCTACTGAGTTGTTGAGTTTCTTATATATTTTGGATATTAATCCCTTGTTAGATAAGAGGTTAATACATAAGATGCTGTGCAAATACTTTCTCCCAATCTGTAGGTTCCCTTTTTTGTGCATTGTACCCTTTGCTGTGAAGAAACTTTTTTAGTTTGATGTACTCACTTATTTATTTTTGCTTTTGTTGCCTGTGTTTTGAGTATCATATCCAAAAACAATCATTGCCAAGATCAATGTCAAGGAGATTTTTTCCATGTTTTCTTCTAGAAGTTTTACAGTTTCAGGTCTTACATTTAATTCATTTCTAGTTAATTTTTGTATATGGTGTTAAGGGCTCAATTTCACTCTTTTACATGTAGATATCCAGTTTTCCCAGCACCATTTGTTGAAGAGACTATCCTTTCTCCATTGTGTATTCTTGGCACCCTTGTCGAAGATTAGTTGACTGTATACATGTGGGTTTATTTCCAGGCTCTCTGTTCTGTTCCATTGGTCTATGTAACTGGTTTTATGCCAATACCATACTGTTTTGATTAATACAGCTTTGTAATATAGTTTGAAACCAGAAAGTGTAATGTCTCCATCTCTGCTTATTTTTCTCAAGATTACTTTGGCTATTCAGGTCTTTTCTGTTTCCGTATGAATTTCAGGATTGTTTATTCTCTTTCTGTGAAAAATGTCATTAGAATTTGATGGCATTGAATTGAATGTGTAGTTTGCTTTGAGTAGTATGGACATTTTAATGATATTAATTCTTCTACTCCAAGAATATATATATTTTCCATTTATTTGTGTCTTCTGCAATTTCCTTCATCAATGTCATAGTTTTCAGTGTACAGATCTTTCACCTCCTTGCTTAAATTTATTCCTAACTATTTTACTGGTTTTGATTCTGTTGGAAATGAAATTGTTTTCTTAATTTCTTTTTTGGATAGTTTGCTATTGGTGTATAGAGATATAACCAATATTGGTATGTTGATTTTGTATTCTGCTACTTTACTGAATTCATTTATTAGTTCTAACAGTTTTTGGTGGGATCTTTAGGGTTTTCTATATATAAGATCATATTATCACAAACAGACAATTTAACTCCTTCCTTTCTGATTTTGATGTCTTTTATTTCTTTTTCTTGCATAGGCCAGCTTTAACTAGAACTTCCAGTACTATGTTGAATGAAGTGGTAAGAGTGGGCATCCTTGTATTGTTTTTGATCTTAGAGGAAAAGACTGCAGCTTTTCACCACTGATCATAATGATATAATAGCTGTGGGCTTGTTCTATATGGGCTTTATTATGTTGAGATACAGTCATTCTACACTGAATTGGTCTAGAGTTTTTATCATGAAATGATGTCGAATTTTGTCAAATACTTTTTCTGCATCTATTGAGATAAGTATATGATTGTTATTCTTCATTCTGTTAATATGCTTTATCATATTTATTGATTTGCATATGTTGAAACATCCTTGCATCCTAGGGATAAATTCCACTTGATTGTGGCACATGATCCTTTTAATGTACTGTTGAATTCAGTTTGCTAATATTTTGGTGAAAATTTTTGTGTCTATGTAATCAAGGACTTAGAAATAAATTTCTTTTCTTACAGTGTTCTTATCTGGCTTTGGTATGGGGGTACTGCTGGCCTATTAAAATGAGTTTGGAAGTGCTCCTTTCTCTTCAATTTTTTGGAAGAGTTTGAGAAGGTTTCGCATTAATTCTTCTTTAAATACTTGGTAGAACTCACCAGTGAAGCCATCAGGTCTTGGGCTTTTATTTTTTGCGAGATTTTCTCTTTGTCTTTCTCTTTGTCTCTTCTCCTTATTTCTAAAAGAGATAGATTCATTCACTTTGTTGTATCTTATAGGCCCCTTATGCTTTCTTCACTATTTTTCATTCTTTTTTTCTTTTTGTGCCTTTAACTGGCTAATTTCAAATGTCCTGCCTTGAGTTCTCTGGTTCTTTCTTTTGAATGATTGATTCTTCTGCTAGACCTTGGTATTGCATTTTTTTTTTTTTTATCTTGCCATTTTACTTACCAGCTCCAGGATTTCTGTTGGGTTCTTTTTTGTATTTTTTATTTCTTTATTAAACTACTCATTTTGTTTATGCATTGTTTTCCTGATTTCATTTGGTTTTCTGTGTTCTCTTACATCTCATTGCACTTCATTAAGATGATTATTTTGAATTTTTTTCAGGTAATTCATAACTCTCTGTTTCTTTGGGGTTTGTTAGTCAAACCTCATTAGTTTCCTCTTGTGGGAGCATGTTTGCCTAATTCTTCATTATCTATGTATCCTTATGTTGGTATTTGTGCATTTGAAGGAACAAACACCTCTTTCAGTCTCTACAGAACTGGTTTCAGCAGGTAAAGACCTCTTCTGTTGGATCCCACGCTGATGGGATTGCCTTTGGGATCATGCTCAAAGGGCATTCAAACCTGGTCTGCAAAAGGGTTCACGGCTGGCTGACCTGTTACTGTGGATGAATGTGGCTCCATCCAGGTCATTGACACTGGTGTCAAAGAGCCTTGGGTACAAGAGCACAACACAAACTCCTGCCCAAGCAGGCTAAGCAAAAGTCCCGCAACTTGGAACAAGTGCTGGTTAAACAACAAAAATAAAATAACAAGAAGATGGTGAAACAATTCTGGAGTCTTTCATCAAAGTCAGACAGCCTCCTCTCTTGTGCTGTGTGTCAAACCTCGGGGGAAGCTGTCCATCCTGTGTGGACTCTAATAAGCCTCCTCGGAGAGGTGATTTAACTTGTGAAGCTGACTACTGTCTTGGGCAGTTTAAAGAACTTGAGAATTATTTTTTAACACATCATCTTGAAGTGGTTGAAATCCCAGCACCCATTTACATTCATTTTGGAAGCTGGTACCCATAGCTCACAGGACTGGTAATAAAATTGACAATCTGCTACAATGGAACTCATGCAGGTGTTGTTAACTTTAACCGAATTGATCTCAACTAGATCACTGAGAGGGATGATGTGGTAATGATTGATTTTTTCCAGCTCTGAGAGAATTCTCAGTTTGCTTATTTTCATTTCTCTGCAGACTTTTTTTTTCCTCTTGCTTAAAGACTTATGGCAGCATTTCTTTCTTCTTGCTTTCTCATTTCAATTTGTAAATACTATGCTTTTAAGTACAATATTTAGGGAGGAAAGGCAATGTGACTTAGCTTCAAAAATGACTCATCTAAGCCCATAAATTTGGCAGCTGTAGAAGATGTTTAAACAGGCATTGTGAAAGAAAGACTTACTCTTTCTGAACATGATGCATTTCAACTGTGTGTGGCCCACTGTTATGGACTGAATTGTGTTCCCCCCAAATACTTTTTTTTTTTTTAAACAGAGTGCCTGGGCTAGAGTGCCGTGGCATCAGCCTAGCTCACAGCAACCTCAAACTCCTGGGCTCAAGTGATCCTCCTGTCTCGGCCTTCCAAGTAGCTGGGACTACAGGCATGCACCACCATGCCTGGCTAATTTTTTCTATATATTTTTAGTTGTCCAGCTAATTTCTTTCTATTTTTAATAGAGACGGGGTCTCGCTCTTGCTTAGGCTGGTCCCCCAAATTCTTATGTTAAGCCATAACCCAGAATGTGACTGTATTTTGAGCTAGGACTGGTGTCCCTAGAAGAAGAGAAAGAGACAAAAGGGATACTTTTAGACAGATAAAAGGCCATGTGAAGACACAACAAGAAGGCAGCCACCTGCAAGCCAAGGAGAGAAGCCTTGGGAAAAATCTATCCTGCCAGCACTTTGATCTTGAACTTCCAGCCTTCAGAACTATGAGAAAATAAATTTCTATTATTTAAGGCACCCAGTCTGTCGAATTTTGTTATGACGACCCAAGCTATAACTAATACACCTACTCAGTCAGCCCCCTTTGAGGAGTACTATGCTACAGAGTTTCCTACAGGGCGTGGGAAGAATACTACATCTCTCTATCAGCATCAGAATGCATCAAGGCACCAAGATGCATATTCCTGGCATGCACATCCTGTTTCCCCATACCTAGAATGTGCACTTGCCTCCCTCCCTTGTGCACACCTGCATCAGGAGCCAGTGAAGTAATACAGGCCTTACAGGAAAGGATGGAGAGTGGAATTCTGGCATAGCTGGCCCTGGTCCTGCAGATTCCTAGCATCATGACCTTGGGCACTGTGACCTTGGACAGTGAAGCTATTTAGAACTCACCATTACTGTCTGGACAATACAGATAATACTGCCTAACTCCAAGGGTTGTTACAAGGATCTAATACAATAATTTATATAAAAGTGTTTTGTACAATGTAAGGTACAAAACAAACATTTGAACTAGCAAGTGATAACAGGTGTAGCAAGGCTTTGACAGTAGACCATTACTAAACTCACTCTATTACCAAAGACAAATATTTCAGCAATTTATTTTAAACTTCTAAATATTTTGGGGGGGGGAGGCGGAATAGCTCTTTACTAGCTAGAAATCATATTTATTTTTACAAAAACAAAAAGACAGTGGTTCTGTGATAATAGGATGCATAAATGAAAGAATGTTTTCCAAGGTGTAGGAGTAAACTAGGAAAGACTATAAATAATTCAAGGTATGAGGAAAAGTCAGAAGAGCTGGTTCTCAGAAGAACAAGACTGGGCTCACGAAGGCCTGAGTCTGACGTCCATTTTGTCTTTCTCTTCTGGACTGTGTATTGTAAGCAAGTTACTTAATCTTTCTAAATCTTGCAGGTATTTGAGGAATAAACAAAATAATGTATATGTATATGATCTGTGATAGTACCTTTTTGTATAAGAAATGTGTGTTATTTTCTGTCCTGGCTCTAACAATAGTGAAATGTGTGACCTTGAACTCCCTCTTTTCTAACCTGGATGCTAGGACTTCCTTCTCTTCTAACAAGCTATGATTTTAAAATAATGAACACTGTAGCCCTGTCAAAAGGCTGATAAATAATTCAGGTTTCTTATGTAACTGTAAAATAAGACTAACAAATCAGAACTAAAAAAAGGGGGGGAATTGATTCAAAAATAGCTTCCCATAAAAATGTTATATGGGATCATAAATGGAAAATTGTGCTTCCTGAGCCTTTTTCCTCCAGACGATTTGGTCATTCAAAAAATGTGTATCATGTCCCTACACAGAGCACAGGTCTAGCAGACGGTGGGGTATCTAGGGCAGAGCCAGTGGTGAGGAACACGCATGTGGCTCAGAGCATTCACAGCTATGTGCAGCTGAGGACTGGATGATTGGGTCAGCAAGAGTCAGCCTAGTATCAAGGGACAGATAAAGGTGTGGAGGTGGATGTTGGTATCTAAATTTATGAGGGGGACAATTCCCAATGAGCGCAGCTATACTATGCTCTGGCCTAGGGTTGTCAGGAGTGGAGCCAAAGCCACCTTGGTCTCTATCCTAGCAAAGGGGTCAAGGAAACACCTGCTGGCCACACAGTCCTGAGCCAAGCATACTGACAAAAGTTACTCAATGTTTGTCCTTACTTAAAAATTCAATCGTTGCTCTGTTTCTGAAGCCACAACCAGGCCAAGAGTCCAGGGCTAATGGAATTAACCCCTCTGAGTTTCTTTTTTCTTATCTATGAAATGGGACATAGTTCACAGTGTTTGTGTAGAAATTGAAGTAGGTAATATATGTATTAAAACACTTTTAGAAGCTGCGCAAATACTAACTCCCATCATTGCTGTCATCATTCGTCTCAAAGGGATTTGCCACTGGAACTACTGACTTCAGTCTGCTTTTACAGCCGATGGCTGCCAGAAATATCAATAGTAGCAATTTGTCCAGTCATTCTTCAAATTCTGCTTAGTGTTCATTATCACCTTTATTGACTTAGCCAAGTTGCAGGCACCAGCCCCGCTCCATCATTCTGTCACCAGGACACTGCTGGGTAATTTGTGGTTTCCGAAGGAGGAAGGATGCAGAGGTAGGAGTAATACAATAGCTGGGCCCGGCTGAGGACAACCTCCTTCCACTTCTCCTCTATCCCGGGTGGTCTCTCGCAGAGGAAGGGCAGGACTGATTTCATCTGAGCCTGAGATCAGGAAGGCCAATGGCTCTGGAGTCTGTGTCTGTAAGCATGAAAAGAAAGCCTTAGAGAAGCCAGTCGTTGCTGCAATATGAGCATTCTCACAGATGTAGAGATTTAGAAGCAGTGTGATGTAGTAGGAATAACAATAATAGTGCCCTCTGTTGACTGAGAAGCAGTATGTGCCAGGCTCTCTGAAGATGCTGTATAATTACGCAGATTCCAATGGCAGCTTTGCCTATTCCTTGCTATGTGTCTTGACAGTGTTACTTAGCCTCTCTGTGCCTGTTTCCTCACGTGTAAAATGTTGCTTTTGTGGGAATTGTTATGAGGATTATATAAATATATAACACATAAAGTATGTATCAATGTAAAATATAAATACACAAAATATAAATATGTAAAATACATGTTATATAATATGCAAAACTATACAAATCTATGAAACTAGAAAACCACCTGGGACATATGCACTATATGAAGTATTAGTATTAATTATGATTTTTGTCATTATCATTATTATAAATCTCATGTATTAGTTTCCTATCATTGCTGCAACTTAGTGGCTTAAAACAACACAGATCAATTAACTTATTGGCTTGATTAGGTCAGAAGTCCTAAAGTCAAGGTATCAGCAGAGCTGTGTTCCTTCAGAAAACTCCAGGGAAGGATTTGTTTCCCTGCCTTTTCAAACTTCTAGAGGCCACCTGCATTCCTTGGCTCGTGGCCCCTTCCTTGTATCACTCCAATCTCTGCTTCCATCATCACACCTCCCTCTCTGACTCTAACCTGCTGCCCCCTTTCCTATAAGAGCCCTTGTGATAATATCAGGCCCAGCAGAATAATCCATGATGGTGTTCTTATCACACACATCTTAATCACATCTGCGAAGTACCTTTTGCAATGGAAGGTAGCACATTCACAGATTCTAGGAATAAAGATGTGAGCAATTTGGGGGGTCATTATTTCAAAGAGTAATATGTTTGTACAGGGACTTTACACTAAGGAACTGAGACTTAGAAGGGTTACAAAAAGCTAAAAATGCTAGAGATAGGTTTCAAATTCAGGTTGGTCTTATAAAACCCATGTTCTTTGTACCAACTGCTTCTGAACATGGAAATGGAAGCTCCAAATTAGCTTCCTGGCTGTCCTACCCAGCTCCCCAATAGCTCAGAGGTATTGAGAGGTGCCATTGAGAGAGTGACCATGAACTGGCTTTAAATGGCACCTCACAGGTACAAGGTATCCCTGTTCCATCTGTGGGTGTCCAGATGGAAAAACCAGGACTCAGAGAGCAGAAGGGCTTGCCAAAGTACGCACAGTGAATAAATGGTAGAACCAAGATTTCACCCTAGATCTACTTAGTTCCAATGACAATGACACGTTCATTCAGAGAAAACTATAGATTGAAGAGCCACTGCAAAAGAAATGTGGTTTTGTGATTCTCAAGTGCAGTTCATAAGGTATAACCTTTTAATACTCTCAAGTACATAACCTTTCAAGTACAGAACACAAGGTACATCTGTTCAGTCATGTGCTTTATAAACTACAACCTTTTTACTGTCAACATGGATGCAGATGGAGTTGAGAATCTGGGACTGACATATGGGGACAGAAGAAAAAGGTTATGGCTCTTCAACAAGAAAAGGGGAAGGTCGACAGAGGATATGCTCGAAACCAATGGCATCATGACCATCCTGCATAAACAGAACCCCAACGGGTTCACCAAATTCTCACAGAAAAGGACAAAAAGATCCTTAGGAATATAAGAGGAAGAAGTTTAGGGCTAATGAAATTAGGCCCTCCCTATTGTAAAATAGTGAATGGCAGATTCAAAGAATGTATTTCTCCCTTCTTGTCCCAGGGAAGGATACAGACTGAAAATATAAGTATGTCTGAATGGGGGAAGTTTGGACAAGTGGACTTGGAGTGTCAGCTGGCTCCTAAGAGGAGGTGAGCACTGCCTTGCCTCTAAGGTCGGCATCAAAGGGGCATGGAACGGAATGGTTTAGAACCTGGATTATGGATCCGAGAGATGGGGTCAAATCTCTTCTCTGCCACTTTGTTAGACTAGAAAAATTCTTAACCTCCCTGAACCCAGTTTTTCATCTATAAACTAAACCAATGATGCATACCCCCTCAGAGGTTATTGGAGAAGAATAAATGAAAAGCCTTCTGTAAACCACTTAGCACAGGGCCTGACACCTACTATGCACTAAAGTGATGACAGCTTTTATTAATTGACATTCTCCCACATTATAACAGTAAGGCATCTAGACTAACCTTGCAATTCCCATTGTAAAGTGTAAACTCAGTGGAATATAATAAGAATTTTCTAGATGCTTATTACAAACACCATTAGATTTAAGAGAAAATAGAGAAATATACAACAATAATAATGAGAATTAACATTTATTAAGCATCTATGGTGTTTCAGGCACCCCTATATGTATTTTACATACATTAATAATTTAATTTTTACACAACCCTAAATGTAGATTTAGTATGAACACCTTTTAGAGATGATGTAAATGGTTGCCCAAGGCCACACCACTAGGAGATAGATGTCAGAGCTGAGCTATTAACAAAGGCATTGAGGTTCCAGAGCCCACACTTTTTACAACTACACTAAGGTGGCCACATTAATTTGTTATTCAAACCAGGACACTTTTGAGCTAGGAAAATAGGCAGAAGCCCCAACTGTTCCCAGACAAACCAGGACATATGATTTTCCTAGCTCTACTGCCTTTTTCATAGTCTTTAAGACCACAAACGGATCATAGAAATTATTAACTGCTTGTATAAGATTAGGGAACTGAGCCAAATTCATCTAGAGCTCCCCATTGTTGATGGAACATCAGACTCCTTAGTGTGGCCATCAAGGCCCTGTGTGGTCTAGCCCTATCTATTCTCCAGCCCTGTGTCCACCACTGTCATGCTCACTCCCATCTTCAGCACTCAAGATACACTGGTTTCTCTCTGTTTCTTGAATGTCCGTGTGTTCTTCATCTCAACCTTTGCATGTGTTCTTTCTTCTACTTGGTAGCCTAGAGTGTTCCCTTCATTCCGTCTCCACTTTATCTCTCACCAACCCCACTCTCCCTGTTACTCTCCTTATCCTCTGGTAACCACTATTCTACTCTCTACATCTATCAGAACAACTTTTTAGATTCCACATATAAGTGAGATGATGCAGTATTTGTCTTTCTGTACCTGGCTTATTTCGCTTAACGTAGTGGGGGGAAAAAGCAGTCTCTTCGCCAAACAGTGCTAGGAAATCTGGATATCCATATGCAGATGAATGAAACTAGATACCCAGCTCCCATAATATATAAACAATTAGCTCAAAATGGATTAAAGACCATGTAAGACCCGAAACTACTAGAAAAAAACATAGGAGAAAAGCTGTATGACATTAGTGTAGGCAAGGATTTTTGTGTAAAACCTCAAAAACTTAGGCAACAAAAGCAAATATAGACAAACAGGATCACATCAAACTAAAAAGCTTCAGTATAGCAAAGGGAACAATCAACACAGCAAAGAAACAACATACAGAACAGGAGAACATATTTGAAAACTATACATCCTATAAAGGGTTAATATCCAAAATATATAAGAAATCCATATAACTCAACAACAACAAAAGAATGTCATGATTAAAAAATGCCCAAAAGGTATGAGTAGACATTTCTCAAAAGAAGATATATAAATGATCAAAGATACATGAAAATATGCTTAACATCACTAATCACCAAGGAAATGCAAATTAAAGCTACAATGAGATATCACCTCACTCCAGTCAGAATGGATACTATCAAAAAATCAAAAATAACAAGTGTTGGAGAGGATGTGGAGAAAAAGGAAACCTTACACACTACTGGTGGAAATGTAAATTAGGATAGCCATCATGGAAAACAGGATGGAGGGTCCTTGAAAAATTAAAAGTAGCACTATCATATGATCCAGCAATCCCACTACTGGGTACATATCCAAAGGAAATGAAATCAGTATATTGAAGAGATATCTGCACACCTATGTTTATTGCAGTATTATTCACAATAGCCAAGGTATGGACTCAACCTAAGTGTTCAACGATGGATGAATGGATAAAGAATATGTGGTGTATGTGGTACATAATATGTACCATGTACGATTAATACATATGTTATACCAATGCATAATTTATGGGGAAAGGCACATAATGCACGATGTACATAGAGCAAATTTTGCAAGCATGTAAAGTGACTGTAATGCAAAATTTGTCCAGATGTTTTGCAAGGAATAGTTTAAGTAGAATTTCAGCTTTGGGGGCTGAGGGTGGGGCTGGTGCTTCTTCCTTGAGGTTGCCCTTGGGAGAGGTGGTCTCCATTTCCGGTTTACAAGGCCGGGGTATTAGATGTACTACTAGGGCTCTTCATTTAAGTATTTTGTTTTTGATTAGGCTTGCCGTTGTTATAAAAATTAGGATAAGGGAGAAGTATAGGATAGATGCTATTTGGCCGATTGTAATGAAGGGGTGTTCAACGGGCTGCCCTCCAATTCATGTAAGGGTGCATAGGTCTATCACCAGAATTCAAAAGAGACATTGACTTAGGGGTCGAAATATTATGCTCTGTTGTTTGGCTGTTTGGAGTAGAGGGATAATGGCTAGAATTAGAATAGAGAAGATTAAGGCTAGTACTCCTCCTAGTTTATTAGGGATAGATCGAAGGATTGCATAGGCGAATAGGAAATACCACTCTGGTTTGATATGAGGGGGAGTATTTAGGGGGTTTTCTGGGGTGTAATTGTCGGGGTCTCCTAGTAGGTCGGGGGAGAAAAACACTAGTGTTATAAGTGGTAAGATAAGGAGAATAAGTCCTACTAGGTCCTTGATTGTGTAGTATGGGTGAAATGGGATTTTGTCCGAGTTTGATGGGATGCCTAAGGGGTTGTTGGACCCTGTTTCGTGTAGAAAAAGGAGATGGATTACAACTAATGCTATAATAACAAAGGGCAGAATAAAGTGGAATGCGAAGAATCGGGTGAGTGTAGCTTTGTCGACAGAGAAGCCTCCTCAGATTCATTCTACCAGGTCGGTGCCGATGTATGGGGTTGCTGATAGTAGATTGGTAATTACTGTAGCGCCTCAAAATGATATCTGCCCTCATAGGAGGACATACCCCATGAAGGCTGTAGCTATTACTGTGAATAATAGGATGATACCGATGTTTCAGGTTTCTGATAATGTAAAAGAGCCATAGTAGAGGCCTCGGCCTACATGGATAAATAGGCATAGGAAAAATATGGATGCTCCGTTGGCATGGAGGTATCGGATTACCCATCCGTAGTTCACGTCTCGGCAGATGTGGGCTACGGATGAGAATGCGGTTGTGGTGTCTGCTGTGTAGTGCATAGCTAGAAATAAGCCCCTAATAATTTGAAGAGTCAGACAAGCTCCTAGGAGAGAGCCGAAGTTTCATCATGAAGAGATATTGGATGGTGCTGGAAGGTCAATGAATGAGCTGTTTACGATTTTTGTTAGAGGGTGGGTTTTTCGGATGTTGGTCATTAGTGTTTTTATAGTTGAAATACAATGATGGTTTTTCATGCCGTTAGTCATGGTTAGATTCCATGTAGGAACTATGACTTATGCTGTGTTTTTGTTGAGTGTTGCTTTTGTGTTGGGGTTTATAAGTTTTTCTTCAAAGCCTTCTCCTATTTATGGTGGTGTTGGGCTTATTGTCAGTGGAGCTGTAGGTTGTGGTATTATTATGAATTTCGGGGGTTCTTTTGT
>RJWJ010041586.1:0-13438 GCA_004363605.1 Indri indri | reverse complement strand
AAAAAAAAAAAAAAACAAAAAAAAACTCATCATTCAGATGGGCAGTATAAAATGTAAGAAAAAATAATCCAAAAAATATTATAAATAAATTCATAGGTAACATTCCCATCAGAAACTCCTAAGAAGCTGGGCAAGGTGGCTCACACCTATAATCCCAACACTCTGGGAGACTGAGACAAGAGGACCACTTGAGGGCAGGAATTCAAGACCAGCCTGGGCAACAGAATGAGATCCTATATCTATAAAAAAATAAAAAAATTAGTCAGGCATGTCAGCACACACTTGTAGCCCCAGCTACCTGGGAGGCTGAGGCAGAAGGATCTCTTGGGGCCAGGAATTCAAGGTTATAGTGAGTTATGACTGCGCCACTGCACTCTAGCCTGGGAGACAGAGCAAGACCCTATCTCTAAAAAAAAAAAGAAAGAGAAGAGAAGAGAAGAGGAAAGGGAAGGAAAGGAAAGGAAAGGGAAGGAGAGGAAAGGGAGAAACTCCTAAGAGAAATGAATTTGGGGAACATAGCCCTAAATTCTGAAGTTCACGTTTTCATGCCTTACCCACAAGCAGCTCCTTGAAAGGATGGAAGTACAATTCTGCCTTTTCACCAAGATGGCATCAAAGGTAAAGTAGGGAGCTCCTGCCTCTCCCAAAGCCAAAGCCAAAGCCAAAGTAAAGACTTTGAAGGCCAAGAAGGCAGAGTTCAAAGGCATCCATAGCCACAAAAAAAAAATCCACATATCACCCCCATTCCGGTAGCCCAAGTCACTGTGTCTCTGGAGGCAGCCCAAATATTCTCGGAAGAGCACCCCCTGGAGAAACAAGGGTGATCACTATGCCATCATCTGACCACTGAGTGGGCCATGAAGAATACAGAAAACACCACACTTGTGTTCACTGTGGATGTTAAGGCCAACAAGCACCAGATCAAACAGGCTATGAAGAAGCTTTATGACACTGAAGTGGCCAAGGTCAACACCCTGATGAGGCCTGATGAAGAGAAGAAGTCATATGTTCGACTGGCTCCTGACTGTGAACCTCTCCACATTGCCAACAAAATTAGGATCATCCAAACTGAGTTCAGCTGGCTAATTCTAAATACATACTTTTTGAAATAAAAAATAAATAAATATACATTTTTTCCACCATTAAAATAAAAAAGCAGAATTCTGCATTACATACATGATGTTTCTAACCATATATGCTGTATACTAGTTTATGATAAGAATTGTTAACATTTACTGAGCACTAGACAAAGGTAATATCATTTAGTCCTTCTAATACTCCTCAGAGATACGGTCTATATTTTACAGTAAAATGAGATAGGTCCCTATTTTACAGATGAGAAAACTGAGGCTAAGAGAGGTTGTGTCATTTGTCCAAGGCTACAGAGCTAGCGTAAGGAGGAACCTACATTTGAACCCAGATGAACTGACTCTAGAATTTATACTCGTAACAATGGAGCAATACTGCCTCCTATTCTTCGAGAAATGTTGGGTGATAGGTATGTAAGAATGAGGTGGGTGATGAAGGAGTGTACAGTAAGTGTTCCAAAATTTTGCCTAATGAAGCCAACCCTGAGAAGTTTACCCACAGCTAGATAGTCAAATTTAGGGTGGCCCCAAACATGAGCACTGAAATAACAAAAACTGATTAATGAGGGTGTGACAAACCTAACATAAAAAGGGAAGCCCCAAAACCCTTAAACTATGGTCTCATCTGTGGTCAACAAACTGCACAGAAAGAGGAAAATGTGTCAAAATGCTAACTGGTGAGATGACGGGCGATACTCTTCATATTATCCAAATTGGGCCTTTTTATTTATTTATTTACTTTTACAAAGAGCACTCACTATTTTCATAATTGGAAAAAGGCAGAAACAAAAATAAATCTGAGGAAACTTTCACTCTTTATTTCCTTCTGATTGTGTAATTTGTTGCAATGAGCATGTATTACTTTTGTAATTTCAAAGAGATTTTTAAAATAAATAAATCTAATATATTAGAAATGGGAAGTAATTTCATGCAAATAGCAAAGCAAAAAAAATGGTTGTGATGTAAGAATAAGCAAATTAGGAGCTACTAATCTGTTGGAAAGAACTACAGATACACCCAAAAGACTTGGGTTCATACTGATACACACCAACATGGATGAATCTCAAAAACGTTATGTTTAACAGAAAAAGTCAGACACAAGAGTATATACTATATAATTCAATAGGCAAAATTAAAATGTGGGAATAGAAATCAGAACAGTGGTCCACTATAAAACGGTAGGGATTGACTGGAAGGAGGAACTGAAGGAGGATCTTTGCAGGGTTATGGAAATGTTCTATTTCTTGATTGGGGTATTGGCTATGCAGGTGTTTACAACAGTTAAAACTCATCTATTATATATTTGCATCTCACTGTATATGAATTTTACCTTTAAAAGTCTTATTAGGAAAAAAAGACAAGTTTCAATCTCAAACCTGCCATTAACTAGTCGATGACTTTGAGAAAGTTACTTAATCTCTCTGAACTGGTTTACTTTATGTATAAAATGTAGCTACTAACATGATACAATTTATCTCAAGTGCTAGGAACTGACTGTAGTGGTATATATATCAAAGAGGAGCACTGTGCTTTTGCAAATTATCACCCACTGAATGCTGAAGGAGTTATATTTTGTTTTGGGACAGGGTCTCACTCTGTTGCCTAGACTAGAGTGCCATGGCATCATAGCTCACTGCAACGTCAAACTCCTGAGCTCAAGCTATCCTCCTATCTCAGCTTCCTGAGTAGCTGGGACTACAGGCGCGCATCACCATGCCGAGCTGATTTTTCCATTTTTTTTTTTTTTTGTAGAGACAGGGTCTTGTTCTGTTGCTCAGGCTGGTGAAGGAATTTTAAAACTAAAAGAAGGGGAAAGTTGGTCCTTATAATTCCATAGATGCCATTGGTACTGGGAATACTATTCTTTAAAGACTACCAGTATTCTAAAAAGGGACATTTATTTACAGTTCCGAATTGTGAGTGAAAGGGAGTATCAACGGGATCAATGGGCATGATCCAAGATATTCTTCTACACGGTTAAATAAAATTTCTCAAGACCTGTAAGAGAGAAAGCTTTTTAGACTGAGTACTTGCTAAAACAATGGCATAATGTGGAGGAGAGGAGAGTTTCAATTCCAGATACTTGACAGCAAATGAACTGCTCTCCTTACTTTACTATGTCAATTACAAAGTTTAAATTTCAGGTCCAGCGTGGTGACTCACACCTGTAATCCTAGCACTCTGGGAGGCCAGAGGCAGGAGGATAGCTTGAGCTCAGGAGTTCAAGACCAGCCTGAGGAAGAATGAGACCCCATCTCTACTAAATACAGAAAAATTAGCCGGGTGTGGTGGTACAAGTCTGTAGTCCCAGCTGCTCAGGAGGCTGAGACAGGAGGATCACTTGAGCCCAGGAGTTTGAGATTGCTGTGAGCTAGGCTGACGCCACAGCACTCCCGTGGGCAACAGACTGAGACTCTCTCTCAAAAAAATAAAAAATAAAAAAATAAATTTCACAGGAGCCACATCATATATATACATATATATATCTGTGTAAGTATGCATGTGTGCATACACACATCCATATTTGCTCAAATTGGAACTGAGTTGCACCACTGCTTTTTCTCAAAAGGGCCTCTATATTCTAAAAATTAAAAAAAAAATTTTTTTTGTTCAACTGGAATTAATCTTACAACTAAGAGAGCATATCTCAGACTTCTCCATATTTTACCAGAAAAGAAAAACAAAGCTTGAAAAGAAATAACACAAAGTTTAACAGCCTCTCCCATCAATCTCAAATTGTTTATTTTTATTAGTCTGTGGAAATCATGATGAAAAGCAAATTTTTCTGAGATACTTCTATATCTGAACATTATTGCCTCAGCAAGCATTCAACAATTCTTGTCTCTATTCTTCTCTTTTCTAATTCAATTCTGTTTGGTTTCTAAGTTAAGAAGTGTGTTTCATTTGCATAAATGGTAACTATTCTGAGATACTATTCATAACTATACATTTGAATTCTCTAAAGTACCATTCATAACTTCAAATGGAACAGGAAAAACACTCATTCAACTTCACCTTAGTGGTGACTAAGACATGAATGATTATAACATTGTATTGCAGAGAGCTGGCCAAAAGAGAGTGAAGTCCCCAAATGTTACTACCACCTTGTCATTAATTTACGAATGCCCAAAAGAACCAAGAACCACTGCCTTGATCTTCCTATAACAAAAAATACTGAGCTTGGAAAAGCATGACCAAGCTGGGCACAGTGGCACATGTGAATAGTCCCAGCAACTTGGAAGGCTAAGGCAGGAGAATCACTTGAGCCCAGGTTCAAGTCCAGCCTGGGTAACATAGCAAGACCTCGTCTGTGAGAAAAAGAAAAAAGAAAAGAAAAGCATGTCCACGCTAAACATGTTTTTTTAGAGTTATAAAGTATCTATGCAGGAACATCAAAAAATATATCTTAGCTATGAAGCTCAAAAATTAGCAAAGAAGAATCCTGACAAGCCTAGCAAGTTCTTTATGAAAGCAATGCTGGTTATTCTTTAGGTGTTAAACTTTTCAGGGTTTTTTTTTGGGGGGGAGGGGCTTTTTTATTTTTTAATTATTATGGGTACATAATGGTTGTATATTTTTATAGGGTACATGTGATATTATGACACAGGCATATGAATTAATCAAATCAGAGTAATTGGGGTACCCAGGGTATCCATTATCTCAGGCATCTATCATTTCCTTGCATTAGGAACATTCCGATTCTATTCTTTTAGTTATTTTAAATTATATCCTAACTTATTGTTGATCATAATCACTTTGCTGTGCCATAGCTATGAGCTTTTCTAAGAAACAGTCTTTCATGCAAGGTGGTAATATTCTAGTAGTTCTTTACTCCATCTAATCTTAATCAGTGGTAGAAACTGAATTTACATAGATCTGCATAAATAATTCAGCTATCTGTAACTGCTTTAATATATTTAAACTGATAAAATAAAATTTGAACAGAATAAAAATAATGGGGCTATTTTAAAGTTGTCACCTCCTGATTTCCCTCTTTTGCCTTTCTTTTTTTTTTTTTGAGACAGAGTCTCACTCTCTTGCCTGGGGCGAGTGCCATGGCGTCAGCCTAGCTCACAGCAACCTCAAACTCCTGGGCTCGAGCAATCCTGCTGTCTCAGCCTCCCGAGTAGCTGGGACTACAGGCATGCGCCACCATGCCCGGCTGATTTTTTCTATATATATTTTTAGCTGTCCGATTAATTTCTTTCTATTTCTGGTACAGACAGGGTCTCGCTCTTGCTCAGGCTGGTCTCGAACTCCTGAGCTCAGAACGATCCGCCCACCTCGGCCTCCCAGAGTGCTAGGATTACAGGCGTGAGCCACCCGCGCCCGGCCTCTTTTGCCTTTCTTAACCAAAATCAGAGACAGGAACTCTATAACCAGAAAGAAGGAATAAAAGGAGAGAATGCGCCTGAGGACATACACACTCACTTTGCTCTATTACTCTACTGCCCCTACTCCTGTGGATACAGTTCTCAATATGGGACATGTTTGCCCCCTATGTGACAATGTCTGGAGACATTTTTGATTGTCACATGGTGGGGCGGGGGGCAGGGAGTTCTACTAGTATCTAGTGGGTAGACCAGGGATGCTGCTTAAACATTCCTGATCTGACCATAAAATGTAAGAGGAGCACATAAGAATGAAGCAGGAAGAACACAGAGGCCATAATTTAAGCATTATTCACATCTACTAAGCCTATATTGTGGTATTGAGCACTGGTCATTCAAAAATGAACAATATAAGCCAGGTGCAGTGGCCCACCTGTGGTCCCAGCTCCTCCAGAGGCTGTGGCAAGAGGATTGCTTGAGCCCAGGAGTTCAAGGCTGCAGTGAGCTATGATCACATCTGTAAATAGCCACTGTACTCCCACCTGGGCAACATAGTGAGACCCCATCCCTTTAAAAAAAAAAAAGAACAATACAGTCCTGACCTTAAGGAGCTCACAATCAGGTAGGAGAAAGAGTTTTGTAATTTGTCTAATATCGGATTTGACGATCTGACAAACGCTTTAACAAAGGGGGAAAAAAAGGGAGTCACTCAACTTTTCCCAGAGAAAGCTTAATGGGACAGATGACCTGCCATGAAGGACGAGTAGGAAGCATCTATGATCTTATGTCACAGGCCATACTTCTCTTCCCCAACAAGAAGCCATTCGTTTTGACAGTCAAGAAAAAGCTACGGAGTGTCAATTATGTTCCATGTGTTGTGCTACCTCAAATTACAACTTTTCATTTCTTCCTTTGGTATTACTGGTGCCCATCGATCCACCTCCCCCATCCAAATCCTCAAGAATTCTGCATTTCCACCTCTTCCCAATTTAGCAATTGCTGCCCTAATCAATCTTAGTAAGGCCACTACCCAAGGGGTAAACAAAAATTTCAGTTGTCTGTTGACACAGACTGTATCTAACCCTGTCTAGGTCACAAAATGAGGGTGGTAATTCTGGCAGAGTAGTCAACAATGAACTGACTATGGGTACAGATCTGCTGTTAGATATGTGTTGATATCTTGAAAAGCTATTTTAGTTCATGAAAAAATCTGGGTCTTCTTCCACACTACCCAACTCATGCCAGTTGTAAGTGCTCAAAATACTTATTGAGCATTTATAATGTGCTTTACCAATGGTTCTCAACCCTGGCTGTATACTGACATCAGAGCTCCTGGGCCAGATACCCATATTTTGGGGGTCAATTCTGATAAGTTTGAAGCCCAGGCCTTTTGGCGTTACAGAATGCAAAAGAAATGTAAGACACAGTACCTGTCTTCAAGAATTTACCCACAGTCACAACAAAATAACTTGGAATAGAATGTTAGTCTACTAATTTGTAATCCTTTTGCAATATATTTTATTTACTTTTTTTTTTTTAAGAGATGGGGTCTTGCGCTGTTGTGCAGGCCAGAGTGCAGCAGTGTCGTCATAGCTCACTGCAGCCTCAAACCCCTGGGCTCGAGCGATCTTCCCGCCTTAGCCTCTTGAGTAGTTGGGACTATAGACACTAACCAGGCCACTAATGCCTGGCTTCTGTTTGCAATATTATCAGTGCTTATGAAATAGAAGAAATTGGGTAGCCTGGATAAGAATTGTTCCTAATTCCTAGTCCAATAACTGACTCCACCTGCAACTGCTGACACACTGTTTCACACCCCTTGTATCTCCCAGACAGTGAAGGTACACCATTTTCAGGAACTATGGAGCCACCTAAGTAGGAAAATGAATTGAAGCCTTCAAACCAGGTGGCTACATGGTTTCCTGAAGGACAGAATTCTTCAAATCCATGCTGTCATGGGGCTTCTTCTAAAGAGAAAAAATAATTCTTCATCCTCCAACAATACCAATCTACCTCAATTCTATAGTAGAGGTGTCTGAGAAAAGCTAAGTTAGCCTAAGTTTTAAAAAACATACTCATAGAGGACTTTGGTCATTTAAAGAAACCACCCAAATTCATATGGTTGGTAAACACAAGTTTCTCATATAGCATACACATAAAATAGAAATACTCTAAATTAAATATATTTTAGCAAACCACTTACACCAAGATGTGCAAATTGTGGAAGCTTCATAAATTAAAATTAAAAATTTGACCCAAATTCCACCCAACAGTTATTACCTCATACTAAAGACCACCCTGAAGGCAAAAATCAGCTTTACAATTCTGCAAACATGAATCTACAGATTCTTACCTGCTTAGTCTTTCTCTGAATTATATAGAAAAAGGTACAATTCTCTTAAATGCTATACCAAAAATGATGAGAAAAGACCCTACAAATTACCATTTAAAAAAGAAGTGGACGGTGTCATTCTAACATCTAAAATGGAGACCAGTGAAGGTATAAAAAGATAAATTTTGGTACTTAAGGGAAAATGCATATCGGGCATATTTTCATTAAAGTTTAACAGGACAGAAACAAACAAAAAAAAGCATCTTCTATGTAATACTGTTTTTAGGACTCGTAACTTTGAAATTAACTTGGTTATACAATATTTTTCCTTGTAATTATTCTTGTCGTCATATAATTCTACCCAAAGGTCCACAATCCCTTCACTTCAATTCCAAAATCCAAACGGCTGTGAAAAACAAGTTTTTTGTTATTCATTTGGCAGCAAAACCAGACAAGAAATGGCATGAGGTTATTGATAGTACAGTATTTATTTATCCCAGTTAGCGTGAACATTGAGTTTACTACAGAAATAGTAATGCATTTGATTAAAAGGTGCTGCCCCAGACCTCTCTGGGGTATTACATAATATGTAGTACTTTTACCACATTTCTTTTCTAAAATCCAAACAGCCAAAAATGTCTAAACTCAGAAACACACTGCCCCAAGAACTTTTTTTGGCTCCCAAAGATTTTGAATATGGTACCGTGGACTGGTATAGTAATTAAGACTAAATCTTATACAGAAAATATAACTAATACTGCGAATGAATGTAGATTTTCACATGCAATAAATTCAATGTCTTAACAACTATCACATATACATAATCCTGGAAAATAAAGCATTAAAAATACTTTTAACAAATCTCAAAAACCAAAAACACCATTAAGTGTTTTTCAAGTGATGGTGACATCTGCATCCTCCAATACCTAAATCAATCCTTAGGTTGAAATTCACTAATTTAAATCACAGTTAAAATATAGCCAAAGACTGAATGGTAATTATGTTGAGAAGAAGAATCATTCACTGATAAGTAACTTACAGAAATGTTTTGATTTTCTTAAAAAATTATCTCAGAGGGTTTAAGATTTAAAATGATTTCATTCTAGAAGAAAATGTTGAATAAATTACAATTGACTTTTTCTGTGAAAGGAGAGCCTTGGACATGGATAGAGACAGGAGCAGCCCTTAAAGATATTTGAACAGGAAGAAGAGTTTCACAGTTCTCTCCTTCCTTCCTCCTTTAGTTGCTGCTTTTCTGGTTTTAGAATTTCAAACAAAGAAATACATATTGGCTCCAGAGCTAAGAAACGCCCTCTTTCTCAGCAACTTCCTTTTCCAATTTTCTTCCTTACCATAGCCATATGAGAACAATACTCAAGGCCGGTCCCACTATTTTGATTAACCAAAAGCTCTGAGGTTTGGAAAAATTAGGGGCTGCAATTTTTAGTACCTGACTACTGCCTACCCCAAATCCACAATCTTCACTCATCTGGAAGTAGATAACAGGGA
This sequence comes from Indri indri, assembly GCA_004363605.1. Classification (NCBI taxonomy): domain Eukaryota; kingdom Metazoa; phylum Chordata; class Mammalia; order Primates; family Indriidae; genus Indri; species Indri indri. The sequence goes on along the minus strand of RJWJ010041586.1, from coordinate 4,178 downwards.
GCACAAAGAGAGGGATATTAAGCTTTGTCAGAGGTGTGCTATTGCACCTTTCAGCCCAAGGAATCCAAAGAAATTTGAACGAACAAATTTCTCCCTTCCCAAGAAAACGTGGCCTTCTTAGGGAGAAGAAAAAGCTGCCACCACCCTGAACTAAAAGTCAATACACGAATAGCTGGTGAAATTTCTCCTATAGGCCAATGGACCAGGATTCAAATGGTGCTCTCTGAGGTTCCGACAGACTTCAAAGTGACTTTTACCAACTTAGAAATGGCCCTTTCCAACTCACAGACTGAACAAAGGGGATGAACTTATAATTAACCATCCAGAGATCAAGACTGTCTCCTTGCCAGAAGTCAAATCAAATGACTGGGGTCAGGCCCCTTCTCCCATTTGTGACAAAGCAAACTTCCCTACTTTTAAGTGAGCAGTGACTTTCCTTCTTGCTCAGTGATTCTCAAAGGAAACAACCTAGTGTTGGTACGCTCTGCACTTTACTGTGTGACCTTGGGCAAGTTACTTAACTCCTCTGAAACTTAGTTTCCTTATGTGTAAATTCTCAAGGGTAGCTGTAAAAATTAAATAAGAACATATACCTAAGCAAGGTTTGGCACATAGTAATAAGAGTGCCATAAATGTTCTTCTCCCTCTTCCTCCTAAACCTTCTGACTCTGGGCCTAAATTCCAATCACAGCCCCAGGAGGCACCAAGGAGTCCTTCCTCTTCTCTGACTCCATGGACAACCGTATAAAAACTTCCGCATTTCAGAGGCTCCAGGATTCCTGGGGTATATATGCAGACCCCACCTCTCCCCATCATGGTTTGGGTAGCGCCCATGGCCTTCATGGGAGAACCCCTTTAGCCAAGTCTCCTTGTTCTGCAGGCCATCTTGTACATACACACACTCAGTGGCCTCCCTGCCGCTCCGCAACTTAGCAGGCCAAGAGCCTCAACCAGCACCTCAATTACTTCACGGTCCAGAGATGGAAACTGAGGCTCAGGCTGGGGAAGAACTTGCCCAAGACATCAGACAATAGCTGAGACCCAACTCATGTACAACTACCGACAAAGGCTTCGTTTTACCAACAAGGAAACTGAGGCCCAGAGAGGGAAGTGACTTGCCCAAAATCACACGGCGAGTTGCTGGCAGAGCCAGGTCAGGTTGGGACACTTTCACAGCCTCACAGACTTGCGGGCCCCTCCAAGTCTCCAAGGGGGGACTCCAGGTCACCCCCTCGAGGGGGTGGGGTGGACTAAGACGCCACCCCGCGCTGACCGCTCGCCTGGCCTCTGCCGGTCCACAGCAGGAGGCGCGGCACCCACTCCCCCGGACCCTACGCGGTTCGGGAGGGTCGGCCCGGCTGGGGCCCCAGCGCCTCACGGCGGGGGTCTGCCCAAGCGGACTTGTTGCTCACCTGGCCTCCCGCAGTCGCCCTCAGCGACAGGAAGGGTCGGCCGCCCGCCCAGTCTCTGCACGGGGTCTGCTCCCGCGGACCGCCTCGCGGGCTGCCACACGGGCGGACCCCCCTCAGCGCGCTACGCCCCCAGACGCGCTCGCACGGCCTGTGTCCGCCATTACGCGATTCCCCGCCCTGGGACGCAGCCACACCCCGCCAACGGCCCTGATTGGTTCTCTGCCCCACCCGCCTGGGGCTTCCGGGCATTCCATTGGCCTGAGTGCAATGCCAGTTAAATAACTACGCAAAAGACGTACTCAAGGGTACAGTCCCAGGAGCTCCACCCGGGCGACTTCCGCAATCGGAGTAAACAGCAGGGGGCAAACCAAGTGAAGTGGGGGTGGAGATTAAAGTAAATCAACAACTAAATTTACAGTAGGAAAATCCCACCTAAGAAAGTGTAAAAACTTGTATAAAGTGTGTTGAAAGCCGAATTCTTTTTGTTAGAGTTCAAAGAACCAGTATTTTTGGTGGAAGGAAGGGGACAAGCCCACAAACTTTCTGTAGACACCCCTCAAGTTGCATATAGTGTTGTCCCTTCACTCGGGTCTCAGCCCAGGCGGAAAGTAGGGTGGGGAGAGTGAGTCATCCACTCCAGCCCGCCCTAAAGGATCCATCCGGGGCGAGGCTTGAGTCCTGGCACGGGGAACAAGTTCTGAAAGGCCATGGTTAAGTGAGCTGGACCCTGGTTCAACTGCCACCTCACTAAGCGACCTCAGACAACTCCCTGAACCTATCTGGGTCTTAGTTTAAACTTCTGCAAAATAGGAGCAGTCAGGCCGGCCCAGTGGCTCACGCCTGTAACCCTAGCACTCTGGGAGGCCGAGGCGGGTGGATCACTCAAAGTCAGGAGTTCGAAACCAGCCTGAGCAAGAGCGAGACCCCCGTCTCTACTAAAAATAGAAAGAAATTATCTGGACAACTAAAAATATATATATGGAAAAAATTAGCAGGGCATGGTGGCAAGTGCCTGTAGTCCCAGCTACTCGGGAGGCTGAGGCAGGAGGATCGCTTGAGCCCAGGAGTTTGAGGTTGCTGTGAGCTAGGCTGACGCCACGGCACTCTAGCCCAGGCAACAGAGCCAGACTCTGTCTCAAAAAAAAAAAAAAAAAAAAAAGTAGGAGCAGTCATATCTGCCTCACGTCCTGGGGCGGTTTGTTGAGGATTCATGCATGAATGGGCATAGGCCCCGCTTCTTGTTTATAAAAGGCTGCATCTGGTTAACTGTGACAAATTCACAAGTTGGCAAAGAAATCTCATTTGGTTCTCTAGAGCAACCCTGTCGGGCAGGTATTATCTTCATTTTGCAGAAGAGAAAACAGAGTCTCCGTGATGTTGCATGACCTACCCAGGGTCACCCAGGGAATTTGAAACAACCCTGGGACTCAAACCTGTATCTTTTGGCTTCCATTTCTGTATTTCTCCCTTCCAGGCCTGGTGTCACCCGAGAAAGACTTCCATCCCTCATCCTCTTAGCATTCCAGGGAAAGTCTTAAGGGTACGAGGCCAGTCCCCAATCTCTCTAGTCAGCATAGACTTGGGCATAGGCCGTCCCCCAGTTATTGTTAATCGCCAAGGTTCCCAAGTGAAAGTGACCCTAGGGGTGTGGCCAAGTTGTTTTTTTGGGGGTTTCTTGGAATCAGGAAGTAAGGAATGACAGGCGGGTCAGGAACGTAAGCAGAATCCCAAATGAAGACGCAGAGGCTCCGAGAACGGCAGTGATGCCACTGTGGGCCCTCAGCAGGACTGCCTCCATGCCAGGACTTAAATCCAGGTTTCTCTGCTCTCAGAACAGGGCTCTTTTCAGCATAGGATTGTTTTCCCCGGAAGGGCTGCCTTGGCTGTAATTCCTAGTCCTTTTCCCTCCCTGCAAAGGAAGGAGGCCAAGAAGAGAGTGGGAGGGAAAGCAGCCTAAGACTCTAGAAGGGCAGAGACCGCCAACAGGGTGGTGCCAACAGAGCCCCAGTGCCATCCAAGTTGGTGTCCTTTAGGCTCAAATCCGGACATGTGGTGTGACAACCAATAACTATTTAAATCCTGCCTATGGCTTTTGGGTGCTGGGAGGCAGCTGTGCAGAAGGCAGTGGCTTTGGGGTCAGACCAACCTGAGTTTGAATCCAAGCTCACTTTCTAACTCTCTGAGCCTCCCTTACCTCTTCTCTAAAATGGTGACAATGGGGCAGTTGTGAGGATTCAGTGAGTTAATTGTGGCATCAATGAGTCACGTGTGTAAAGTGCCTGGTAGCTATTTATTCGTTCATGGATTCATCCATTCAATAAAAAATTATTAAGCCCTGACCATGTGGAGGGCAGCCTGCCAATGGCACAGCTACAAAGGTAAGCAAAACAGATTCAAATCCTCATGGAGCTTAGAGTCCGGTGAAGAAGAAAGTCGTTAACCAAATGATCAGACAAATCAAAATGCACTTAGAAACTGAGATAAGGAACAAGAAGGCAAAGTACAGCGTGTTTATGAGAATGGATATCAAAGGAGGGGATGGGGTCAAAGGAGGCTTCCACTCATGAATGGGCAGGAGACTGGGAGGAGTGTTGCAGGCCAAGGGAAGATGTGCGGAAGGTATGTAGGCTGATGGGGTTGTGGCAGTAGCGAGGGCAGAGCACCCAGGGCCTGTGGGCCACCATGGAGAGCACCATGGTTATTGCCGAATGAGTGAGGGTATTACGGGGCGGAAACCTGGTTTTGAAAGTGGGGCTTGGGCCGGGC
>RJWJ010041585.1:0-13441 GCA_004363605.1 Indri indri | reverse complement strand
CATTATAGTACTTCTTTTGGGTTGCCACAAATAGCACCCATATAAGACAATGAATTTAATTGATAAATGCTGTGTTTGTTCACCAATAGGCCATTCTCCTGTCTCTACCCCTCTCTTCAGGCCTATTTCCTGAAGCACAACAATATTGAAATTAGGCCAATTAATAACCCTATAATGGCCTCTACATATTCAAGTGAAAAGAAGAGTATCACATCTCTCATTTTCAATCAAAAGCTAGAAATGATTAATCCCAGTGAGAGGAAGGCACGTCAGAGGCCAAAGTAAGCTGATCATGGTTCCTCTTATAGATCTGGGCAAAGTACACTAAAAACCTTCTGGAAAGGATTCCCCATTCTAGATGATTCATTAAGAACATTGATGATTCATGGGAGGAGGTCAAAATATTAACATAGTTTGGAAGAAGTTGGTTCCAACCCTCATGGATGACTTTGAGGGCTCAATACTCAAGTGGAGGAGGTAACTGTGGATGTGGTAGAAAAGGCAAGATAATTAGAATTAGAAGTAGAGCCTGAAAATATGACCGAATTGCTGCGATTTCATGACCAAACTTCAACAAATGAGGAGCTGCTTATGAATGAGCAAAGAAAGTGGTTTCTTGAGATGGCATCTACCCCAGTAAAGATGCTGTGAACATTGTTGAAATGACAACAAAGGATATATGATATGTTATTACATAAACTTAGTTGATAAATCACGGTTTGAGGGGATCGACTCCAATTTTGAAAGAAGCTCTGTGGGTAAAATGCTATCAAACAGCGTTGCATGCTACAGAGAAATCTTTCATTAAAGGAAGAGTCAATAGATGCTGCAAACTTCATGGTTGTGTTACTTTAAGAAATTTCCACAACCACCACAACCTTCAGCAATGGCCACTCAGATCAGTCAGCAGCTATCAACATTAAGACCCCCTAGTAGCAAAAAAAAATTATAACTCACTGAAGGCTCAGATAATCCTCAGTACATTTTTAGCATGAAAGTATTTTTTTAATTAAGGTATGTACACTTTTTTAGACACAATGCTATTGCATACTTAATAGACTACAGTATAGCGTAAACATAACTTTTATATGCCCTGGGAAACCACAAAATTTGTGTGACTCATTTTATTGCGATATTCACTTTAATGTAATGTTCTGGAACCAAACCTGCAATATCTCTGAGGTATGCTTGTAGTTTAGTCCTGGTATTGCTCTATTTTTTTTAATTAAAAAAGGCAACATAAGATGAAAAAAATTCTCTTCAAACCACTCCAATCCAAGTCCTCTAACAAAAGAATTTTCCTTTTTCCTCTTTTAAACATATTTTTCTTGACTGTGAACACAGTGGCCTCTGAATTTTTATTCTTTTATTTTACTGAGTATTCCATTATAAACTTGTTTTTCTATTTTAAAGTCCTCAAAATATCATCTTAATGGTTTTATAAAGTGACATCATGTCAGGGCAGTATAAATTTTAAACAATCCCCCTAAATTTGAGTAGTTGATTCCTTTTTTTAAAAAAATTGCTATAATCATAGTTTATATTAACTTATAGAGTGCTTACAACATGTCAGGCATTTTCTATATACTCTTCATTTGTTAATTCATTTGATTCTCACAGTAACCCATAATTTAGGCTTCATCACTATTCTCGCATGAAGAAACTGAGACACAGAGAAGTCACAACACTTCCCAAGGTCACCAGGCGGCTGAGTGAGAGACTCCTGAGTCAAACGCGTGGACTCCTCAGGGCACGCACTAAGCCACCAAGCCCCTCTCTCTACCGCAAGGAATCTATTTGTGCAAATGTCTAGTTTTTCCTGGAAACTATTTCCTTAAAGTAAATTCACAGGATCTGAAATTGTTGAGTCAAGAAATATAAATACCTTTTTGGCTCTTACTAAATATTTCTACAACACCGTTCAAAAGAGTTTTTTCCACTTCAGACTCCACCAGCAGTGACTATTCATGCCGATAGGGCCACACACAGGCCAACTTCAAGTTCTATGATAATAAATTTTCATTTTGCTTCTTTAATAGCTGCAAAATTATTTCTACAGGTCTCTTACATTAGCCACTCATTGAATACTAAAAATAATGGGCACTTCCCAATCATTTCTTTGCTAATTGTGCATGCACTTTTGGTCGTATTCTTTGCACAGTAAACTATTGTGTTCTTATGAGTGAGTGTGCATTTGAATAAGCTCTTTATACCCTTTATCTTTTTTCCTTAAACTTTCAGCTTTTACATAAAATTTTCTAAGTAGGTAATACTTTTTCTCTCAATTTTATCATCTTCTATTATACAAAAGGTTTATTTTTTGGAATCTATGTATATAGTAGACCGTTGCTCTATTGATTCCAAGATAAAGCAGTGTGGCAACTTGGCAGCAAAGTACTCAAGATTTTTTTTAGAAAAATATGAATAATATTGTAAGTGTCATATGGTAGATGAAAGGAAAAAATAAAGTCACTAAAACCACTAGGGTAGGTTTGTTGTCTATTACTGTGAATAGGCTTTTTTTGTTGTTGTTGTAATTCACAATTTCTTACTGAGTATGATTGAAGTGAAAACAAATCTATTGAGTTTTGTCTATCTTTCACCATGCCACTCTTCTACATTTTGAAGTATAATAATATTGCTTTAGATTTTCTAGGTATTCCTGTTGCCAGCAAATCATCAGTTAAGATTGTTTTATTTCAATATCCATACCTCGTGTTTGTTTTTCATGTCTTGTTACAAGAATTTTCAAGACACTATTAGCAACTATTGGGGATCGTGGACACCCAAGCACCTAGAAGGTTACTCTCCAAAAGGAAGGGCTGCAGGATGCTGTTTTGTGCTGTCATCTCCCAGTTATCCGCATCCCTTATACTTCGCTCCTTTGCCATCAGCAGGAGCAGCGCTGCTTCACGAGATCTGACACAACATAAAAGACACCTGAATTTTGAAGATCTCAGTCTATAGAGTTTATGTCATAAACAAAAGATGTGGACCATTGAGGGCGAGATCTTCGCCCTTGGACTAGATTAATATTCACCAGTCAGGAGGAAGGAGAGAAGCAAGTCTGGCGCAAGAAGGTAGCTGACCCTTGGGGGAATAACAGAAACTCAAGACAGGGTGGCAAAATCCAAGAATACATTATTGACTAGGGATGAGGAGACTCACAGAAGCCCTAAATTTCTCTGACTGGGGCCAACAGTTCCCCCTCCCGCACTCTGCACGGCCAGGTGCCTATTTGGTGTCGGTCTGTCCAAAGCACCTTTTGCAGCCTCAGGTCCCTCCCGTGCAGGGAAACCTCCCCTCAACATTGGGACCTTGGCAGGGGGCGAATTTCAGGAGAGAAAACTAGGGAGCACTAGTATTAAGTCCCTTAATCCTTTGAGCCAGAGGGCGAGTAGCAAAGTCCTGGCAACTCAGTGTTCACAATAGAAGTTCTTGGCCCTTCAGGAGAAGGGTTGATCATCTCCAGTTCTGCGATTCTTCTCCCAGGTCCTGACCAACATGTCTCACACACACGCGCGCGCACACACACACACATCTACATTCCCCAAAAAAACTCTCAAAAGAGGATTTCCAGAGTATTTTCAGATCCTTTGCCATTTGCAATATCCTTCAGGGATTTTTCAAAACAACATTCATTAGGATCATAAAGTCACTGATATCTCTTTTCAAAAAATTCCAATCACATGTTGAACAGAGTTGAGTCTAGGAAAGGGTTAAGAACAGGCTCGCTGGGTGACTGGCTGGGACCCGCTGCATCAACAGCCAAACCATTAGGTCCACACACTCTGCACTTGCGGTACCCAGAGGCATTGACGGTGAGTAGGCAGAGGAGCCTCACTGCTTCGATCCGGGCACACGACCGCATCGGAATTCCTCCCACACTGGCCCCAAACAAGCTGCCCTTTACTGCCTGAGGTTTTCAGGGAATGCAGGTGGTAAAGGATTAAACAGTGAATAACTTTATTTATTATTCCTAACCCATGGTCCTCTCTGGAGGGCTGGAATAGCTCCCTGGGTCCCTGAGCCTCAGAGCTGCCTGGGGGTCTAGGCTGTGGGTACGCCTGTGGTTTGGGGTTTGTTCTGCTTTCATTGTGAGCCGAATCTCCAACAATCCCTGCGCCCCGGGTGGTTACTATTGATTTATGCTGGCTGCACAACAACAGACTGATGCGGCAGCGTGAATGCAAGCGCAGTGGCATACTAATGCCAGGCCTGGGATATTTCTGTCATAAGGAATAGAGAGCTTGGAGTACAGACTTGGCAGGCTCCCAATTAAGTATTTGATGACGATTAGTTGATTCATTTGTAAGATTTTGGAGGTTTATGGGTTCTCTGCGTTACTGGATTTGCCTTTGTCCTTGTCCAGTGGCAATTATGAAGCTCTGTTCAGATGTCTCAGAGGGCAGCCCCTAGGCAGGACACCCTCTCTTCTGAATTCCAGGGTCCTTCTTACATTTTGCCACTGCAAGAATTGTATATTTTCTTCATTGTCTGTCTAATTTTTCCCAAAATGCACCAGTGAAGAGAAGAAAAATCTCTGTGCCCTCTCACTTCCCAGTGCCACAATCTCTCATTTCTTTGAGCACATCACTGTGCTCTTTCCTCAGCCCCTGCGCTTCTGCATCGCGTCCACCTGACCCTTCAAGACTCAGGACAGGAGTCACTCACCTGCTTGTGAGGCCACCGCTCATCCTGTCCAGATGCTTTCACTGCGCTCCGCCTATAACACCCACACATGCCTCCATTATAACCATATAGCTCGGGGGCCATGAATTGAGAGTTCCAAAGACTTTCCCCACTGGAAGACACCTGAAGGACAAGTTAAGGACTATTTCTCCTGGAGTCTTCATGTGCTGCAAGCAGAGGTCTTTGTTCAATCAAAACATTGTTAAATGCCAAAATGTGAATGTCAGAATCAGACAGACCTGTCTGACATTGTCCAGTTCCCCGACTCTCTCCGTCCAAATTGCCTCACAGATCCTCCACTTCTGAAATTAATACAGTCTGAAATAATTATCCTAATTGCCCAGTGTGTGAAACACTTGGAGCTTAAGCTACTGTCAAATCGAAGCCTGACATCTAAATAACTAACTTAGTGGGGCATGGGACGTGATACAGAAGCATGCGGCCGGGAAGTGACTGACCTTCCTCCTGAGACCTAGTGCTTTGTAAACTATGGGGATGCCTATTTTTTAATCTTTTCAGAACGGCAAAGACACAACTACCCTCAATCTAAATCTGCTCAGACACTGGGAAAGATTATTACAATTCACAGGGGAATCTAGCATGACTTTTTTTTAAATTTTTTGATCACAGCCCTGACATTTTGTACCCCAACCCAGTATAAGCAAAACAAAAAATTCATAAAGCATACATACCCTTATTACTTATGACACCTTCTGATATGTTCTTTCCAGTTCATTCCATTCTGTTCTATTTCATTTTTTAAAGGAATGCCTGGTTGTGAATCCACAGAGGGTCTATACTTCAATTGTACCAACATCGGTTGCCCAGTTTTGATGCTATCCTGTGGCTACATAAAACTTTACCATCAGGGGAAGCTGGGTGAAGGGTATGCAAGAATGTTCTATAGTGCTTTTACAATGCATTGATGGTCTTAAACTAACATAAAAAAAATAGAACTTAAAAAAATATGAGTCATGAATGCTGAATTTGTGGCTTTATGATCCACCGATGAGTTTCATAATGAGGTTGAAAGTATTGATCCTTCAAAGTGGCTTTATGCAAGATAAATCTACTTATTCATTATATCCAGGAACAATCCATTTCTAAAAATTTCATAAACAATATAAATGAAAGGAATGGCATTATAAATACCATAGAAAGAGAAATGTGTAAAATTATATTAAAAATAAAAACAATAAAATTGTGCGAATTTTTAAAAAAATTATTGAGATAAAGAAGCTTAATATGTGCTATGTAATTTTTAATTCTTTAATTAATACATAAATTTAATTCTATTCTTATATAAAACTGGCCAGTTTTGAGGAGGACTGGATGACAGGATTACAACGTTCATCAGGGCAAATAAAGCTAAGAGGATGCCTGCAGTTCTCTGGGCAGAGAGGATGATGCGGAAGCAGCAGTGATGTGCAGGGGCCCCACAGGCCACCCCGTGAGAGCAGACTAAAAAACTCTCAGGAGTTTCGTGATCTGATCAGGGTCACATCGGTAGCTTGAAATCAGTGGGAAAGTTAATTCCTCATGGGTGGCTTATGAAAAGAAAATTACCTAATAGCAAATACAAGAGAAAATTCAGGGGAATAAATAAGTTAAATACTAAATGTCAAAACTGTTTTAAAATATTTAATAAAAATTAATACAATCAATGTTAACCGAATATTTGGCTTTGGAAGAAAGTTTTAAATTGCAAGTTAATAAAATAAATAATCAAAAAAACATAGGTATGCTGCTTAAAATAAAAACTTACAAGTTCCGTATTTGGCTCTAATCTCTGTGTCAGTAACTCCTCCCCAAATCTAGAATTAAAAAGTAACTTTAGAAAAAGTTGCAACAGATAGCAGACAAAAGTTATATAATTTTTATTATATTATAATTTATTATATAAATTATATTTATATTATATAAATAATTAATTTATTATATAAATTTATATGATATATGATTACTTACATAATAAATAAGCAAAAACACTAAAAGTCCAATAGATGAATGGGAAAAAGGTCATGAGCAGAGAAGTCACCAGACTCCAGTGCAATGCAGGTTACAAGTGTGAACCCATGTACCCAAGTTAAACTTTACAGTGTATAAATTTTATACCTTTAAGATGTACCATTTAAAAATGTACAAATTGAAATAATAAAGCTATCCTGGCTGCACCACCCTCTCCTCTTTGTTACCCACATCTTCTCCTGACATTTGGTCCTTACTCTCCATTGTTCCTCAAAGACATCAGCTCAGCCACTTCCTCTGTGGTCCAGCTCCTAACAGTCATCGTTCTTATGGCTCCACAAGGATGACCTTCTTATTGCATGGTAAGGCTTTCCCCTTCCTCAACCTCCTTATTTCTACAGAACACCCTCCACCAATTCACTTCAGTCCACAAAGTCCCCAAATAGGCCCTCATTTTCCTATAACAACACCTCCTCCAAGGTGTCTAATGAAAAGTCTACCATCTCCTTCCACTGGTTCAACACCCCTCACAGCACCTGTGTGCGTTACCTACATCATCACATCCAACCCACTGACCACCCAACCGTCTCCTTATCCTCCATCCCCATCTTCCTCCTCATCCAGCTTAGATCCCATAGTCCATTACTCTCGCAGGACTTCTAAACTCCCATATTACTCTGTCCTTCCATCAAGTCTCCTAGAAAATCTGCAACCACAGATAAATCTTGCTATGACTTTTTTCATGCATGTACACAGCCGAGCACAATGAATGAAAATCACACGGTAGTCAAGTTAGCGCCACTATAAACACATGATCACCAGCTACAACTGCCTGATTACCCAACAATGTTTTCTTACCCAGCTTTTTCAATATCTACTTGATATTCTTCAAACATCCAAGTTATCTCTTGGTCGATCACCTTGCTTCAATCTTTACCGAGATTATTTAAGCCAGCACATGGTAAACTCCTCACGTTCCCACAACCAGTTTTACACACCGGTCTACAAATGCACCTGTCCTCTCCTTCTTTCCATCTAAGACCGTGAGAAAGTGCTCCTCCTCCTGTTCTGGCCAATTGCTCCACCAGTATCTGAGCCCCACCTCCTCCTACCTTCCCTGGAGCCGGCTTTGTCAGTACCTCCTCCCCATCCTGTATCTCCAACCTCTCCTTTTTTCCCTGGAGCCTTCCATTATTATGTAAACATTTTCTAGTCTTTCCCAGCTTTAAAAGCATCTCCACTAGTTTCCACAGCTCCATTGTCCTTTTCTCTTTTTATAAACAACATTCCTTAAGACTTATCTCCACGCTTTGCCTCCAGTTGCTTAGCTACTCTGCTTATTCCAGCTCACTCACATCTGGCTTCCACCCCTACCACACTTCAAAAGTACATTTGTGAAGTTAGCAACCACCTGATTATTGTAAGTCCTATGGACACTTTTCAATCCTTCTCTTTCTGGATTACTTCCATTCAGCAATTTGCACCACGACTCCTTCCTGAGAGCACATCTTTCACTTGGCTTCCCTGACTCCACACATCCGAGCTTCCGTCTATGCCTCTGACCACTTCTCCATACTTTTCTAGTTTCACATTCTCTAACTGATCGTTACACTTTGGAATCCTTTAGGGTTTTATTCCAGGCTCTTTTCCCTTTTCACTCAACACTCATCCCTAAATCATCTCATCAGTTTCTATGATTTGATATATCATATACTAGTGTATATACCTACCACTTACATCCTAATGACCACTAAATCTATTCCGCCATTCCAAATCTCTCGTCTGTGTTTTGGGTATATTTCCTCAGAGGGGCCCCCTCACCTGCTGCACTTGGATTTCTCAGACCAAATTCAGCACCTTCAACCTTGAAGTCTAATCCTTTCCCTCAACCTTGCTGCTGCCCTGTGTTCCCATGATCATGATCATCCGCCCCATTGACCACCCCAGAAATAACATGTAACATATGCTTGTCTTTTCTTTCACCTTCCAGATACAATCAATGACCCTACCTTCCAGAGATAACATATATCTTTTATTTTTTGCTTCTGTCTGCGTCTGTACCCATTCTAGCTCAAGATACCATTGTCCCTCCACAGATACACCTCAAGAGCCTTCCTTCTCACCTTTCTCCATTCTCTAAGCATTCTAGCCAATTTGTTCTCTTTAAAACACTAATTTGATAACGTTACTCTCATACTAAATCCCTTCAGCTGCTCCCCGCTACTCTTAGGAAAAGGCCCCTGTCCTCCTTAACTCTTCAGTCCCATCTTATCCCGGGCTCCCTCCCTAGCTCTTGGTGCCCCACCACGATGGCTGTCCCTCGGCCCCTCCAGCAAGCCACAATCCTGTGCTCTCCAATATTTGCACATCTCAGTCCTGCTGTCTGGGATGCCCTCCCCTGCACCTGCTCTTTGCCAGGCACTCCTGCGCATCCTGTGTGCGGCGGATGAAGCATCACTGTCTTAAAGAAGCTTTCTTGACCCTCAAGACACTAAGTCAGTTTGCCTCCTTAATCATTCATAGTAGCATGCATTTCTCCTTTAGAGCATGCACCATACTCACAATTAAGTGATCGTTTGAGCTGTGCTTATTTCCTGTTTATATCTGCCCTGGAGTATAAGTTTCATAAGAACAGAAACCAAATCTATCATCTCCCTCCTTTATGTCAGTGCCCAATGTAGTTTCTAGCAGACAGTAGGCTCAATTAAATGTATTCCAAGAATTAATAAACCCTCACCTGTAAAACTGAGAACTAATCTTAACAACAATTTCAAATGTTGTCAAGGGTTCAGCAAAATATGCCCAACTGCACACTGCCCTTGGGAAAATGATTTGTCACAACCCTTTTAGAAAATAATTTTACAGGCACTCCAAGTGTTACTTTGAACTGGTAATTTCACTGTGAAGAAATAGGCTTAAGAACCTGCATAAAAGCTTATGCACAGATGTTTCTTGTCTCATTATTTGTAATACTGAAAAATTATGAATAACATAAATATCCAACAATAGTTAAGTAAATTAAGGTTTGGCATCTAAGTATAATATTAGTTCACTATTTTTAATCATGTGCACAAAGAGTTTGCAATAACTTTGGGCGATGTTTATTTTCTAATGTTTGTTATTAAGCAATATACAAAATTATACTGACAATATGAACCCAATTATGTAAATAATCATATAGAGAAAAAGGGATAAAACTATAAGGAAATATTAATAATAAGAACCACTATAGTGATAACAACTATGATAATAATGTTAACTAGCACTTACTGAGCATTTACTATGTGCTGGGCATTGTTATGTTTTATATACACTGATTTCATTCAATGCTCACAACAACCTCATTATTTCTATGAGGTTATTATTATTCCCATTTTTAAGATGAGAAAACTGTATCTCAGAAAATAAGTAAAGCAAGTTAAGTAACTTGCCTAAGATCACTCTGGATGTCCAAAGAGTCTGAACACTTTAAAATAAAAATATTTGCAAATAATAATCATACTATTTCTTGATGATATAATTTTAGGTGATTCTTTCTGTGTTTTCCTAGTTTTTTTAATGAGCATGAGTAACTTTGATAAACAGAAAGAAGAGTTTCATTTAAAAAAGAAAGCCGGTGGCTATAACATAAATTTGCCAAACTCTTATTAACTATAGAACTAAGAAAAAGTTCTTATTTGGGACAATCTTCATGCCAAAACAATCCTGGAAGCATAAATGTGATAATGAAAGTATAAATATTTCAGAAGCTCACCACATGGCCTTCCAGTGACAATTATCAGAAGTGTCAAGGCTACCTTGTTGCTTTTGAAAATTAAACCATGAGCATTATATTGGAAGTTCTTTCCTAAACAGAACCCTCCACTCTGTTATGCAGTGGTCTTTGCCAGTGAACAGTGATTGGGTAAGGTAGAAAGTACATATTTTTGATCAAGCTATTCTCATGAAAGTATAGGACAATACAGAACCTGAAACAATGTCACCGATCCACCAACTCAGATGTTTTATTAATATATATATAAATTTAACATACCTCTGGGTCTCCTATGGTCAAGTACTCCATGTGAGCAGGAAAATGAAGACCCATTCAGAGGATTCCAGGGGGCTTTTTCAAGTCAACTTGAGCACACAGGTATAAAGCCTCTTTGCTCCTTACCATTGACCTCTTTCTGGTACGCTTCCAGCAGAGTCTGTAATAGGTTGAGAATAAAAGCCACCAAGTTTTAAAAAATTAGAATTCAGTCATTTGATTTAATCATTTAAGTCAAAGATTTGATTGTGCATGTGTGAGTGCATGCATGTATATGAGCACACACGTACGTGTGGCATATCCTAGAAGAATGGGAGGGTGTACCCCACTGGGAACTTTTGCCTGAGAGCCTCCTAGGAAGTGTTTGTCTAAGGGTAGAGAGAGCTTGAAGCATGCATGATCACAAGCCCCTGGGCGATGTTGAACTGGAAGGAAGATGCTGCGTTCTGCAAAGTGGCTACTCTTCACCTCTCTACTGACCCAGGCTCTTTCCTACATTCATGCCCAAGACCTAGTGAGAAGAGGATAAATTTAAAATGAGTACAAATCATAAAAAGTCCATCACTGAAATCCCTTTAGGATACTGTGAAAAGAGTCACTGCACTTCTAGATTGATCCACACAAAGGTTGAATACATTTGTTCCAGTTAAGTCAGGGGATGGCCGAGAATGAATCCAGTATTGAGCCGAGGAATCCCTGCTTGAGATGAAGGGAGCCATGGGCCAAAGACACAAAGAGGGAAGATGTAAATAAATCACCTAGAGTCATGAAGGCTGAGTTTGCAAGCACACGTGAGTCACTTCCTAGACATTTACTATTCCAACAGGATAGATTTGGGAGAGAGGGTTATGGTAAAAGCTGGAGTTATTCTCAGATGGAGGCTGATATTGGGAAGAAAAGCATCTTGATAATTGTAATCTTATTATATCCATAAGCTGATATGGACAGGAATATATGTATTTCATAGAATAATACAGCAGTAGTAATTACATGATAACTTAGAATAAAGAAATTAGTACAAAGTGGTAAAGAAGAGACCCATAGTAACAGAATGTCAGTTATACATTCACAAGCATGGTACTTACTGATAGAAGGAATAAATTAAGCTAAAACAATATGAAAGCAGAGAACTAACAATTTAAGAGACACAGAGGGAGAATAATTTCTTTTTTGCTTAAACATTTTAGAATAAGACAAAAAGTGAAGGTCAAAAAGTATCATAATCATTCAAAGGAAGTCAAGGTCCTCCAGTCAATGTCAGATGTCATGCATTTGCCCTCTCAAGGTGATGAGATATTCTCAAGGGAGAGAAAGGAGGACAGAGAATCACTGAATTTCTTGCTCTTCTGCTCAGGACTTCAGCTTTTCTTTTCTTTTTCTTTTTCTTTTTTTCCTTTTCTTTTTTTTTAATTTAGGATATTATGGGGGTACAAACATTTTGGTTACATGTAATGCATTCGCCTCACCCAAGCCAGGGCTACAAGCATGCCCATCCCCCATGCAGCGCACTCTGCTTCCATTCGTGTGGGTTTATCCTCCCCCACCCTGCCACCTGACCGGCACCTAGTGAGTACTACTACCATGTGAGCACCTTAGTGTTGATCAGTTAGTAACACTTTGATGGTGAGTACATGTGGTGCTTGTTTTTCCATCCTTGTGATACCTCACTTTGAAGGATGGGCTCAAGCTCTATCTAGGATCATACAAGAGGTGCTAGATCACCATTGAATTTTGTGGCTGCATAGAACTCCATGGTATACATATACCACATTTTATTAAACCACTCATGTATTGATGGGCACTTGGGTTGTTTCCACATCTTTACAATTGTGAATTGTGCTGCTATAAACATTCGAGTGCAGATGTCTTTATTATAGAATGTCTTTTTTTCCTTTGGATAGATGCCTAGTACTGGGATTGCTGGATCAAATGATACTTCTATTCTTAGCTCTTTGAGGCATCTCCAAATAACTTTCCAAAGGGGTTGTACTAATTTGTAGTCTTACAGCAGTGTAAGAGGATTCCCGTCTCTCTACACCCATGCCAGCATTTGTTGTTTTGGGACTTTTTGATAAAGGCCATCCTCACTGGAGTTAGGTGATATCTCACTGTGGTTTTGATTTGCATTTTCCTAATGATTAAAGATGTTGAGCACTTTTTTATATGTTTGCTGGCCATTATTCTGTCTTCTTTTTAGCAGTTTCTGTTCATGTCCTTTGCCCATTTATTGATGGGATTGTTTGGTTTTTTTCTTCTTGATTTTCTAAAGTTCTGTATAGATTCATATTATCAAACCTTTATCGGTTGTGTAGAAAGCAAATATTTTCTCCCGTTCTGTAGGTTGTCTGTTCACTCTAATGATAGTTTTCTTGGCTGTGCAGAAGCTTTTTAATTTGATCAGGTCCCATTTATTTATTTTTGTTGCTGCTGTGATTGCTTTGGGGGTCTTCTTCATAAATTCTTTGTTTAGGCCAATGTCTAAAAGAGTCTTCCCAATATTTTCTACCAGAATTCTTAAGGTTTCACGTCTAAGGTTTAAGTCTGTTATCCATCGTGAGTTGATTTTTGTGAGAGGTGAGAGGTGGGGAATCTGGTTTCAATCTTCTGCATGTGGAAATCCAGTTTTCCCAGCACCATTTATTGAATAGAGATTCTTTTCCCCAATGTATACTTTTGTCTGCTTTGTCAAAGATTACATGACGATATGAGGATGGTTTTATATCTGGGTTCTCAGTCCTATTCCAAAGGTCT
>RJWJ010041584.1:0-13445 GCA_004363605.1 Indri indri | reverse complement strand
ATTAATTAGGTTTATTTGTACATATTATCTTTTACTGACCTCTCCTGCCAGGTATGACAAATTAGTCTTTTCAAAAAATCGTCTCTGAACTTTATCAACCCTCTTCGCTGTGTACTTGTGCTGTTTCTGCTCTGGTCTTTACGATCTTCCTACCTGCTTTCTTTGGGTCTGTTCCACTGTTCTTTTAAAAAAATGTCTAAAGTGGTCTTACTACTTTCCAGCTTTTCTTTGTTACTAAGGATGTGACAATGCTATACATCTCTTTCCGGCACTGCACTGGCCGTATCCCACCAGTTCTGACAGGTGGCTTTTCTGGTATTCGGTTCTAAGTACTTTCCTCTTTCCATGATTTCTTCTGTTTCAAGTTGTGTCTGTCATTAAATTTCCAAATGCAAGATTTAAAATTTTGATTATCATTTGTTACTGACTTTTAGAGAAATTGGTAGGATACTAATTCTTTGAAATGTATTGAAACATGCTTTATGGTCATTCTTAATTTTTCACATGGGTTGAAAAGAATGTGTGTTTTTGAATTCACACACACTTTTCCCACGGACTGCATCAGGCCGTTACTGTGCTGGTCAGACTCTGCTCCACCGGGCCTCGGGCTGTTCCCCCTTCGCTTACTGTGAGAGAGGAGCTGGAATTTCCCGCCAGAGTGGTACCGCTGTCAGTTTCTTTTTGCAGGCCTGCTAGTTTTCCTATGCAGTCCTAGGTGCAATAAGTTTATAATTATCTGCCTAGTAAGCTGAACACTTAAAAAGTCATTTTTGGTGATCCTCCATTTCTCATAATGCTTTCTGCCTCACAGTCTCTTTTATCTGCATTTAATATAACGAAATCAACTTTCGGTTAGCATTTCTAGCATATATTTGTTAATTATTTTGTTTTTAATCTTTCTACATTCTTGGGTTCGAGGCATGTCTCTTGGAAGCAGCGAATCTGGTCACGCTTACTGTGACTGCTCGCACTCCACACCTCGCTTTGTGTCTGTCTCCCTTGTTTCTGCCCGTACTCCCTTCCTTGTCTTCTCTGTTTTTTCCTTCTACTATTAACATTCGTCTGAGAGTATAACAGGCATGCTCAGTATCTTCCTCCCAGATAATACACACCCTTCAGAATGCTTTCAATTCTGTGAGCATTTTAGCTCTGTTTTTACTTTGTATTCACACAAATTAAGACCATCCTAACGTGTCTAGATCACATCTGTTCAGACTCACCGCTACATCTGCTCGCTCCTCCTTCTTGCATTTGACGCCCGCCTTCACGGGTCACTTTCTATCTTCCCGAAGTCCTTTCTTTTACGGGGATCTGTCAGTTATTTACTGTTCTTCTCTACTGAAAACGTTTGCATTCTCAAAAGCCCTGATTATAGATGAACGGCTTTTCAGAGCTCTACATGGACTTTACTCCAGTGGATCTACAAGGGTTGCTGGGAAAACACTCCTTCCCACCCCTCCCTTACTCGCCCTCCGCAGAGACCAATACTGTCGTTTCATTTTTTTTTTTTAAGAGATGGGGTCTCGCTCTGTCACCGAGGCTAGTGTGCAGTGACATGATCATAGCTCACTGTGGCTTCCAACTCCTGGGCTCCAGTGATCCTCCTGCCTCAGCCTCCTGAGAGGCTGGGACTATGGAGTGCACCAACATGCCTGGCTAATTAATTATTTTTTTGTAGAGACAGGGTCTCGCTATGTTGCCCAGGCTGGCCGCTTCTTGTATTAATCCCTGTGGTACTTGTTTCCACGCCTCTGAACAAAATTCTGTTGTCACTTCTTCATTGGAGGCATTACCCGCAGATTTCCCTCTGAGGAAGCGCGGTGAGTGCCCGTCCCCGCGCCCTCCTCCCGCTCCCCAGAGCGCGTATTTCCCGTAGTTTTCATTTGCGTTTTGCTTTGCTAAGCTCTGTGCACGCGCACCACACTCCATGCCAGCCGTCTGGATCTCCTGAGGTCAAGAAGTGTGTGTGTGTCTGTCTGTCCGTCTCCCTGGACCAGTCTCTCCTGAGCTCTCAGGCCCTGGGACTGTCCGGGGGGTCAGTCCTTGCCATGACCCTGGGAGCTCCCTCGGCCCTCAGCCCCGGCGTCGCTATGCCTGTCTCTAACGCTGGGTGTACACCGTGTTTCTCTTTCTTGATTTTGTCCCATTGTTTCAGTTAAGCAAATCCTCCAGTATCTTCCTGAAAAGAGAACTGAGGTAACATTTTTGAAAGCCTGTATGCCCTGAAAATATCTTTCTGTGATGCTCACGCCTGAGTGAGAACCTGGCTGGAAATCACATCCCTTCAGAGCTGTGCAGGTGCTGCCCCGCCACCCTCCCGAGCCCTGGCCCTGCGGGTGGCCGTCTCTCACCTCCTTCTGTGATATTCCAGAAAACCACCACGACATCCCTTGGTGGGAGCCTCTCCTACTACTGTGCAGGGGGCACTTTCAACCTAAAAACGCACATCCTCCAGTTCTCAAGTTGTGTTCTTGAATTATTTACCAGACTTTACCACCCCACCCCACCCCAGAGTGGCCCATATGTTACAACCGATGATCCTACGCTGACACGTCACAGTCACCCAGGGGCCACAGTCTGCATTAGGGGCTCCTCTCCATACACATCCCAGGGGTTTGGGCAAATGCACAGTGACACGTATCCACTGCAGGACCACACAGGATAGCTTCAGAGCCATAAGATTCCCATGATCCATCTATTTAACCTTCTCCCATCTCCCCAGGTTTGCCTTTTCCAGAATGTCCTAACGTTGGAGTCATGAGGTCCTTTTCAGACTGGTGTCTTTCACACAGCAATATGCATGGAAGGTTCCTTCTTGCCTTTTCATGGCTTGACAGCTCTTTTCTCAGCACCAAATTAATATTCCATTGTCTGGGCCAAGTGTGGTGGCTCACGCCTGTAATCCCAGCACTCTGGGAGTCTGAGGCAGGAGGACTGCTTGAGCCCAGGAGTTTGTTTTTTTTTTTTTTTTTGAGACAGAGCGTTACTCTGTTGCCCCCAGCTAGAGTGCCATGGCATCAGCTCACAGCAACCTCAAACTCCTGGACTCAAGCGATCCTCCTGCCTCAGCCTCCCAAGTAGCTGGGACTGCAGGCATGTGCCACCATGCCCGGCTAATTTTTTCTATATATTTTTAGTTGTCCAGATAATTTCTTTCTATTTTCAGTAGAGACAGGGTCTCGCTCTTGCTCAGGCTGGTCTCCAACTCCTGAGCTCAAACAATCCGCCCGCCTCAGCCTCGCGGAGTGCTAAGATTACAGGTGTGAACCACTGCGCCTGGCCAAGCCCAGGAGTTTTGAGACCAGCCTGGGCAACATAGCAAGATCCTGTCTCTACAAAAACTTAGTGGGGCCTGGTGACATGCACCTGTAGTCCCAGCTACTTGGGAAGCTGAGGCAGGAGGATCACTTGAACCCAAGAATTCAAAGGTAACAGGGAGCTATGATTGCACTACTGTACTCCAGCCCAGGCAACAGAGACCCTGTCTCTTAAAAAAGAAAGAAAGAAAAAAAACATACAAAGTGTATACACATTCACTCCATTGTCTGGACGTATCAGTTTATGTACCCATGCACCTACTGAAAGACAACTTGGTTGCTTTTTTCCCCTGAATTTTCACTGACATTTTTCTTTCTCTGCTCTCTCATTTTGTAATTTCTTTCTGTCACCCAGGCTGGAGTGCAGTGGTGCAATCGTGTCTCGCCATAACCTCTGGGCTACAGCAATGCTCTCAGCTCAGGCTGCCGAGAAGCTGGGACTACAGGTACACACCACCATGCCCAGCTAATTTTTAAATTTTCTGTGGAAACATGGTCTCGCTGTGTTGCCCAGGCTGGTTTTAATCTCCTCGGCTCAAGTGATCCTCCCACCTCCGCCTCCCAGAGTGCTTGGGTTACAGGCCTGAGCCACGGCGCCGGGCCTCCTTTTGTGACTTCCATTATCTGGAGATTGGACCTCTCCACTGACCCTCAAATTTAATTTTTTTCCTATCATTTACCACCTGTCATTTTGCACTGAGATTTTCCTTTAATTTTATCTTCCGAACTCTTTTTTGAATTTGTTTTTGCTTTCATTTCCTTAATTTTTTTTCGTTTTTTGTTTTTTACCTTATTTCCTTTACTTTTAAGAACTCTTATTTTTATTCCTGAATATTACTCTTCATAGAATCATATTCTTATAATCTGAGCACTCTGGGAGGCCGAGGTGGGAGGATCACTTGAGCTTAGGAGCCTGAGACCAGCCTGAGCAAGAGTGAGACCCTGTCTCTACTAAAAACAGTAAAATTAGCCAGGCGTGGTGGTGGCACCTGTAGTCCCAGCTACTCAGGAGGCCGAGGCAGGAGGATCGCTTGAGGTCAGGCGATCGAGACTAGCCTGAGCAAGAGCGAGACCCTGTCTCTACTAAAAACAGCAAAAGTAGCCAGGCGTGATGACACACGCCTGTAGTTCCAGCTACTTGGGAGGTCGAGACAGGAGGATCGCTTGAGCCCAGGAATTGAAGGTTGCAGTGAGGCAGTGAGCTATGATGATGCCACTGCACTCTAGCTGGGGTGACAGAGCAAGTGAGACTGTATCAAAAAAAAAATAATAATAAGAATCATATTCTTATTTCACAGTTGTAGTTCCTTTTCTTAGCTCTGGGAGGGAGTTCTTTTTCAGTCTCCGAAGTCTTGTACAGGCCAGAGTCTGATACTCGCTGCATCTGCTGGCTGCTGCTCCGTGTTCTGCCCCCCACACTTTCTCATCTTTTCCTGGCAGCTCCCGTTTCCTGGAACTTTATCCGTGGGACCTCCCTGACGCATGGGTGGAAGTTGAATTCATCAGAAAGTATCTATGATGTGGCTGCCAGTTGCCTAGAACATTACCAACAAGGGAACACCTTAATTTTCCATTTGAGATTTTTGGGACCACACAGATGACTTTGAGGGCAAACCCACTTGGAGGCCAACTTGTGCTCACAGATACTAGGAGACAGGGCCCTACGTTCAGCACCGAGTTTTATGCCAGGCTCTCATGGCAGATGCCCCTTCTGGAGCGCCCCTCTCCCTCCCACCCACGGCCGTTGGAACAGAAGCACAGCCATCGGGCGTGGGGAAGAGACAGCGCCAGCTCCGATTCCCTCCTGGCACCCGACTCCCACCTTGTTTCTGAGAATAGGTGACGGCACAGCTGGGTGCCCTGCGTCCAAACTCACCAACTATATGATGTATTAATGTTTTTCTAAATGTTTTATTTAAACCTTTTTTGTTGTTTTCAGGGGCAGGGCTGTCCAGTTATCAACTTTATCCTGCCAAAAGCAAACTGGGTGCTGTGTAAAAGCTATTTTTAGTCTAGTGTTTTAGTCTAGTTTCTTACACATGAGAAAACTTGTATTTCTGATTTTATGTTAATTTTACCCCTGAAAAAGGGATAACCTCTCCTGTCCCCACATACATTTATTTTTCTTATCTTGTGCCCGACTTCAGTATACCAATGAAAAACTTGGTAGAAGTAGGGAGTCCTTGTTTTGGTCCAGGTTTTAAAAAGAATGCTTATGTGTCATTATTCCATATGGGTTTTGGTAGACACCCTTTGGCAGGTAAAAGAATTTCCTTTTCCTTGGGGGCAGTGGCTCACGCCTATAATCCCAGCACTTTGGGAGGCCAAAGCAGGAGAATTGCTTGAGGCTAAGAGTTCAAGACCAGGCTGGGCACCATAGTGAGACCCTGCTTTTACCAAAAAAAAAAAAAAAAAAAATTGGGCAAGTGTGGAGGTGTACCTGTAGTCCCAGCTACCTGGGAGGCTGAGGCAGGAGGATCACTTGAGGCCAGGAGTTTGAGGTTGCAGTGAGCTACAATCACCCCCATGAAAAGCCACTGCACTCCAGCCTGGGTAACAAAACAAGGTTTCTTAAAAAAGGAAAAGAAAAAAGTCCAATTTTACTCATTGTAGTCATAGACTGTGGTCTTTTTGATATATGTTCTTGGGTATTTGCTGAGATGGTCAATTTTTACGAATGTTTCCTGCTTTGAGAGGGATTAGGTACAGTTTGTCTCTTTTATGAGTCTGCAGTAACCTTCTTGTTCCTGCCCATTCTTTTTTATCTTAAAGCGCACTTTGGGTGAGTTACCACAGCTACAGCAGCTATGACTACAGCTGGAGCAGCTTTCTCATGTCAATGTTTACTTGTGTCTTGTTTCCAACTCCTTACTTTCAACCTTTCTATGTCAGTATGTGATATGTCTCTTATACACCAAATAACCAAATTAAAGAAAAAAAATCAAATCTCACACTCTTTCTTTGAACTGGTGAGTTTTGTTTGTATTTACTGTGATTGCTGACACAAGTGGAATTATTTATACCACTTCATTTTATCATTTTTAGTTTCTTCCCTACGTGACCCCAGCCTTTCCTGCCTTCTATTAAGTTGAACAAGGGTTTCATTTAAAACTATTCTTTTTGCTTGGTATTTATTTGGAAGATTTGCAGTCTATCTCCTTCCCCCCATGGGCACCTGTCCTGTGATGCGATCTACCTTTAGTCTTTGCAGGGTGACCCTCGGATGTTTCACATTCACGTTCGCTGCGGTGGAGCCCAAGGTGAACACGTTTACCTTCCTCTACGTGACGTCAGAGCTCCGAATGCCTCAGCTCTGCCCCGAGTTGTGTGTTATTCCCAGCATTTGAGTTTCTTCCTTTATATTCCCTCTCTACTGATCACCAGTGATTAATATAACCAACGCTTACTTAGATTTCACCAGATACTTACCAGTTTCTTTGCCTACGTTTGCTTTTTGAATCCACCCATCCACCCAAAATAAACAGCATTTTGCTGCACGTGAGGCTTCGTGTCTCTCTCTCTCTGCTCCAGACCTAACGCATATTATTCAACTAAAGAGACAATATCCCTCTCAAATGTAATTTAGGAACTGATCCAAATTTCTCTCGATCTCAACCCCTTTCACTCAGGTCTACGAGATAATAACCCTGGTCTCCAACTACTGGAGACTGGGTTTCCTCCTCTGGAGGGACATCTTTTTGGTCACACCCAGGGGTGGGTGACTAGGGAGCCTTTTCAGAGCCAGAACAGTTTCGTTTCTGGCCTAATTTCCAAGGGACTAGGATTAAGTTCAAAATAGTACTGTAAGCAATCAAATTAAATAAGGGATCCAAATGCAGATTCTAAAGACTTGAGTGAATGAGTATTTTGACTTAATGTTCTCTTCTGCAAATGCGAGAGAAATACAGACAAAATTTCAAGTATGACGTATCTAAAATCAAGCTCACTTTAAAACCTGCACAAAAGTCTTCCTAATCAATAGTTCCTAATATCTCACATTATCATCAAAATACGGAGCCTGTAAGACTCCCCTTAAAGCGACCAAAGGTGTGTGTGTGTGTCTAAAATCTAGTAGCAATACATGCAGACAGCTGAAAAGGACATGAGTTCAAAGCATGGTCCGGTGCCGTGGCTCAAGCCTGGAATCCTAGCACTTCAGGAGGCTGACGGAGGAGGATTACTTGAGTGACGCCAGGAGTTCCAGACCATTCTGAGCAAGAGCAAGACACCCCTCTCTACAAAAAGAATGGAAAAATTAGCCAGGCTGGTGGCACGCGCCTGTAGTCCCAGCTACTGGGGAGGCTGAGGCAGGAGGATGGCTTGAGCCCAGGAGTTTGAGGTTGCTGTGAGCTGTGATGACGCCACTGCACTCCAGCCCGGGTGACAGAGTGAGACTGTCTCGGGGTGGGGGCAAGGGTAAGCAGGGAACAACATAAAAGCCTTTAAATACTGCTGAGAAAGAACCCTCAAAACGGAAAAACTCAAAAGAGGTCAAGAGGACAATTTACAGAACTTATAACAAGGGAACGGAACCGTTCTGGGCGCTCCCGTGTCTGTAAATAACTCCTTCTTCCCGCAGGGAAAAGGATATCTCCTACAATCACAAGAGGCTGGGCCTTCTGGAGCTTTTCTAAATATGCCTCTTATAAACTCTTCTTTAAAAAAAAAAAAGGCGAGAATGCGTGGCGTAGGTGATATTCTCTCTCGAACTCGGTAGAAATCAACAAAGAAATCCCAAGGCGCAAACCACCAGAGCCGCTGGATCTCAGCGCTCCGCGTGCAGGTGGGCGCCTCGCTCCCCGCCAGAGGCCCCCCCGCCCGCCGTCGCCGACAGCCGTCGAGCAGCGACACAGACCGAAAGGCTCTTCCCTCGGTTATGTAACAACTCCTCCTGGGCCTGGTGGCCGGGGCCGGCGGGGCACCGCATGACGCACCGCAACTGCTCGGACCGAGTTTACCGTACGAGGCCGCGCGAACTGATTTCCCACAGGCAAGCGCTCCTCAGAACCGACCACGCTCGGAGGAAGCCGCCCTCGGGGTGGCCAGGGCCCGGCCCGCCCGGCAGCACCTCCCGTACCTACGGACCTGCCCCCGGGGCACCAGCCCCGCGCCCGCCCCGCACGCCGCCCGCCCCCGAGGCCAGCCAGGGCCCCCGGCACGCGCCGCGCCCCTCCCCTAGGACACGTCCCACTTTTCTCGGGCGCCGGGCGCCCTGCCAAACGCGCCGGGACCCGCGGGCGCAGAGGACGGCAGCCCGCACTCACTGTTGTACTGCACCCCCTTGGCGAAGCGCCTCTGCAGCGCCTGGTTCATGGACTGCAGCCCCGCGGGGATGCTCTTGTCCCGGCCGGGGGCCTGCTCCGACCCCACCAGTTTCTTCAGGGCGGAAAACATCTTCCTGCTCAGACGTCCGAGCCCCGGCGCGGCCGGCGAGCTCAGCGGCGGCGCGGCGTGGCTCGCACCATGTCCCGGTGGCCCGGGCCTCCCGCGGCCGGAACCGGCGCGGCCACAGGCCGGGGTCCCGGTGGCGGGGCGCGGCCTCCAGCGGCAGCTCGGGTACTTCAGCCGCTGCAACTCCCGTCCGGGTCCCGCGGCCCCTGGCGCAGCCGCTCTCCGATGGTCCGCGCCGCCATCTTGGTGCCGGCTGCGCGGGGTGCGTGGCTACGGGGCGGCGCGAGGGCCACAGCGGGGGCGCGCGTGCGCAGATCCAGGCTGTGCGGCTGCCCCGCCGGCTCGGGTTACCACCCCGCTCCCGCCAGCGTCCGGGGCGGTTTCCTCCGAGCTCCCGCTGGCCTTCGAGCCCGGCAATCCTGGAAAAATGTTTATTTGTGTACCAAAGCGGGGCGGGCGGGGCTACTTCTTCTTCTTGGTCACCTTGAGCTTCCCCTCGATCAGCCGCTGGGCCTGGCTCTTGATCTCGGCGCGCGAGGGCACGTAGCTGTGGTCCACGTCGGCGAACTGGAAGGTCTCTGCGGGCGGGCGGGGTCCCGGGTGGCCGCGGCGTGCCCCTCGCGCCGGTCCGCCGCCCCCGAGCCTGCGCCCGCCGCCCCCGCTGTCCCCTCGCGCCGTCCCCAGCGCGCGACCCCGCCAGGCACGGCGGGCCCCTCCTCGGTAACACTAAGTGGGTTCTTGCCATTGCTTCAGCCCCTCGACATCACTAAGCCCCCTTCATGAAAGTTCCGCGGGCAGAACACGCCCCGCAGTCCCCACTGCCCTCCAGGGCGTCCTGGACGGAGGGGAGCCGGCACCACCCCGCCACCCCCGCGCCCCCGGGGCTGGGCGCCTGGGCCTGTACCGATCATATCTTCCTCCAAGTCCTCGAAGCTGATCCTGGTGTTGTGCTTCTCCTTCAGCGTGGAGGACTCGAGGGCGTCCCTCACCTTCGTGTTGACCTATGGGGCAGAGCCCTGTTCAGCTGCGGCCCACCCTGAGGGGACAGGCCGTGGGGGCGGCTCCGGGCCCAGCCTACCTCCTCCGTTCTGGACATGGCCTGCACTCGGTCGGCCAGCCACGTGAGCCTCCCCTCGCAGTACGCCAGCTTGCTGTACAAATCGAGGGTGTCGGGGACCGCCACTTCTCTCTGCAGGCCGGGAGGAAGGTCTCGTCTCCCCTCTGGCCCCACCCGGGACCTGTGTGCAGGTAGTTCCCCCACCCCATACCTGGGCAGAAGGCAGGACCACCCCGACCAGCCGGATGTAGAGGTTGTCGATGCCCATCTGGATGGTCAACAGTAGTTTCTGGCTCTTGGTCAGGCTGGCGTGGGCCATCTGGAGCCTCTCCTCTTCCTCTTTCAGCATGTCCTTCATCTTCTTCTCAAGGGACTTAAAGCTATGGGGTCAATGGGAGCACAGCAATGAGCGGCCCCTCAGGAGGCAGGTCCTGAGCTGGGTGCTGTCCTTGGGTCAGGGTCAGGGGCTCAGATGTTAGCCATGGGTCCCCTGCTCATCTGCAGGGGTGAGCACGCTCCCAGCCCAGCCCCAGCCCATAGGGGCTGTTTGTGAGGCCCTGGGGGTGGCCCAGCAGCCCTGGAAGCCCCCAGGCACCTGACAGAGCCAGGCATCTGGTGGAACTTGAGCACCGCCTCCTCCAGCTGCAGCTTCTTGGCCAGGGCCTCCAGCTGCCTCTGCCTCTCCTCACAATCCTCCATCTGTAGCTCCAGGTTCTCCTCTGTGTTCTTCTGGGCCAGGAACCGGCTGGCGATGTCCTGGCCAGTCCAGGAGAGAGACGCAGGTGAGGACGGTGAGGTGGGGGCTTACGGAACTGGCTTCCTCTGGGCCCCTCCCAGGGGCCAGAACAGATTCTCTGCACTCAGGGCTCGGCGATAATGTGAACTGCTGCTGGCACCCCGGGCTTGTGGGGGGTGATGTGCTTTTTTTAATTTTAGAGACAGAATCTCTGTCACCGAGGCTAGAGCCCAGTGGCGGCATCATAGCTCACTGCAACCTCAAACTCCTGGGCTCAAGTGATCCTCCTGCCTCAGCCACCAGAGTAGCTGGGAATACAGGTGTGCCTGGCAGGGGTGAAGCACTTTGTGTGGGAGACAGCATGGATAACCCCATGGAAGACAAGGAGATCACTGCTGAGGGATGTTGTGTCACTTTGAGTCACTTGTCTGACGGTGAACAAGCTTGTGTCAGGGCCTAATAATAAACCCAGATGGAATTAAAATGAAAGGGGGGAGGCGGAGGCAGCTGCTTGCTGCGACTACCAGATTGGGAAGAAGCTGGGGGTTGGAAGCAGAGGCCACGTCCTTGGCATCTGGATCATCAAATTCTGGCAGGTGCCCTGCTGCGCCTGGAGCGGGGCTGGGGTACGCAGCTTAGTCCCGAGAGTGTCCTCTGCCCCTCACCTGCTCTGTGGGTCCCAAGTCTCCTTCCAGGCCTGAGAGCAGCAGGGCTGGCCCTGCAGGTTCAGAGTCCTCCGAGAGAGCTACAGCTTTCTGTGTCCATTCCAGGGACCCTGCAGACCCCAGCCCAGCTCAGCCCCCTCCTGCCGTGCCCTGGGAGCGCAGGGAATGTTACCCAGAGGTGGGAGCACCGCACAGCAGTCTTGACTTTGTCCACCAAAGCAGTCACGCCTGTCTGGTATTCAATGTCAGCCACAGAGGTCTCTTTTTTCCTCACTGGCAGAGGGGAAGGGGCTGTCAGCATGCAGGGGTGACTAGGGGCTCTGTGCGAGGCCATCGGACGCCCAGCATCTAGAAGGCCACCCAAGCAGCTGATGCCCTCCAGCTGGGAGCCTGCACCTTTACCTGCCCTCTCCCTGGTGGGGATTCCCCAGGCAGCCCCAGTGCAGAGGAGGATGAGGAGGGTGTGGCACTGTGGGGCTTAGTGATGCTCCTCAGAGGCAGCTTGGAGTCCAGGGGACTCATCCCCTTTGAGAAGTCCCTGAGTGATGGGGTCCCGGGGTATGAGCACAGCATCACTGCAACCACAATCGCCCACAGGCTGTCAGCCTTGCAGGGGTCGCTGGGGACAGGCAGGGGCTCATCTGTGTCCCTCACTTAAGTGACTGCACAGTACACCTGCCTCACGGTGGCCTGACTGGGTGGCCCGAGCCAGTGCTGGCCTCTCGAGACCCTGGCTGGGGGCAGGCAGGGAGCCGAGCACTTGCCTCTCAGGGTTTCCGTACTCATCATGTTGGAAGGGAAATCCAAGTCCGTCTGGCCCTGATGGGAGAGGGAGGAGGAGGAGGGTGAACCGTGTCCTCTGCAGGGAGTGGAGCGTCCACTCAGCAGGGGTGGCGGAGGGGCCGGGCAGGGCCTGGGGCTCACCCGGCGGTACTTGTCACTGGTCTCCTTGGTGCGGATCTTGTCGATCAGCTTCTTCTGCTGGTTGAGCCGATTCTCCCGCGCCCTGCGCTCCTCGATGAAGGACGCCTCCCCTTGCCTCATGTTCCTCTGGGGACAAGGCAGGGCTGTCTCACCAAGGCCCCCCATGGAACTAAAGCCAGTGGGTGGTGCTCAGCCCTCATCTTACTAGATTTTGGAACAGCGCCTGAGGCTGTGGGCCATGCCTTCTTCCCAAACCAACGGTGCTGCTGGCTTCCCAGCGTCCTCTGGGACCCATGGCTCACACGTGCCCAGTATTCCCTCTCTAGCCCTAAACGCTAATTCGTTGTCCCCCCAAACCTGGTCTCTCTCAATGCATCCTGCTTTGGTAGCTAAAGCCACCACCCATCTGCCCCCACCTCCACGTCCTGGGCACTGCTTCCCTCACAATTCCTGTCGTCGCAGCTCACTGGGGTTACCTATTAGAGGCTTCTTGGCTCTGTGTACTTCTGGCCACCCCCATTCCACCTCTGGCCTGCCCAAGTGACCAGCATTTCTGCCGTGGCCCTGTCCAGCCCCTGCAGCCAGAGCGCACCCTTTTTGAAGCACAAATCTGGTCCTGTCCCTTCCATCTCCTCCCAGGGCTCCAGGTGAGGAGTTTGGCCCCACTGGCCCTGCTGTCTCCACTGACTCACGGGGACAGAACCTCTGGGACTTTCTCTGCCCCCAGCCACGTCACCTGCACATCATGCTCCTCCCAGCCCCACGCCTGTGCCTTTGTTGTCTCTCCTCCTCCCAAGTTCTGGCCACCCCTGCCCCTGCTCGTTCATTCCTTCAAAGCCCAGCTTAAGCCCTGCCTCCTTGGAAAGCCATCCCAGAGCTCCCTGAGCAGGCCGGCACCCCACACCTTGCTGCCATGCTGGCCCGGCGGCTGCGCAACGTTTTCTCGTGGACTATCGGACAAGCAGCTGCCTCCTCGTGCTGCCTGCTCCAGGGGGAGGGGCTGTATCCCCAGGGCCCTGTGGGGGCCTTGCACAGAGTGGGTGAATGGGAGTCCCCCGCCCTGGCCAGGCTGACTCTCTCCCTCCCGCCTACCTCATGGCTTCTGTGCCTAGTGGGACCCCCTCTGTCCTGTGGGTGAGCAGAGGCTGGGGGGCTGGCTGCTGGGTCCCTCCAGGGGTTGTAGACATTGTGGGTGTGGGGATCTCCTGATGGACCAGGGGCCAGATGGGTCTGGGAGAGCCAACCCTGGAGGCCCTCAACTCTGGGACCCCAGCTCACCTTGACCTCATCTGTGATCATCATGGCGTCTTGGGACATGACCGTCATATCCGACAGCTCAGAGCAGTAGTCAGTCA
>RJWJ010041583.1:0-13502 GCA_004363605.1 Indri indri | reverse complement strand
TCACAAGAGCAAACAGACAACCTACAGAATGGGAGAAAATTTTTGCATGCTACAAATCTGATAAAGGGCTGATAACTAGAATCTACTTAGAACTCAGGAAAATCAACAAGAAAGAATCAAACAACCATATCAAAAAGTGGACAAAGGACATGAACAGAAACTTTTCAAAAGAAGACAGAATAATGGCCAAAAAATATATGAAAAAATGCTCAACATCTCTAATCATCAGGGAAATGCAAATGAAAACCACAATGAGATATCACTTCTCTCCAGCGAGACCGGCCTTTATCAAAAAGTTCCAAAACAATAAATGTTGGCATGGATGCGGAGAGATAGGAACACTCATACACTGCTGGTGGGACTGCAAACTAGTGCAATCTCTGTGGAAAGCCATATGGAGATACCTTAAAGAGACACAAGTAGAATTACCATTTGATCCAGCAATCCCATTACTGGGCATCTACCCCAAAGAACAAAAGTAGCTCTATGAAAAAGACACCTGCACCCGAATGTTTGTAGCAGCACAATTCACAATTGCTAAGGTGTGGAAACAACCCAAGTGTCCATCAATACATGAGTGGATTAGTAAAATGTGCTATATGTATACCATGGAGTACTATTCAGCTTTAAGAAACAATGGTGATATAGCACCTCTTGTATACTCCGGATAGGGTTGGAACACATTCTACTAAGTGAAGTATCCCAAGGATGGAAAAACAAGCACCATATGTACTCACCATCAAATTGGTAGCAACTGAACAACACATAAGTGTACATATAAGAATAACATCTATTGAATGTCGGGTAGGGAGGGAGGGGGAAGGGGAGGGGAGAGGGGGAGGAGGGGATGGATATATGCATACACAAAGAGTGCAATGCGCACCATCCGAGAGATGGACACACTTGAAACTGGGACTTGGGGGGAAGGGGGGCAAGGGAAACATACGTAACCTAAACATCTGTACCCCTATAATAACAAACAATAAAAAAGAAAAGACACCTGCACTCGAATGTTTATAGCAGCACAATTCACAATTGCAAAGACGTGGAAACGACCCAAGTGCCCATCAATACTTGAGTGGATTAATAAAATGTGGTATATGTATACCATGGAGTATTATTCATGTATAAGAAACAATGGTGATATAGTACCTCTTGTATTTTCCTGGATAGAGCCGGAACCCATTCTACTAAGTGAAGTATCCCAAGAATGGAAAAACAAGCACCACATGTACTCACCAGCAAATTCGTTTCACTGATCAACACCTAAGTGCACATATAAGAATAACATTTATCGGGTGTCGGGCAGGTGAGAGGAGGGAGGGGATGGGTATATGCGTGCATAATGAGTGCCATGTGCATCATCTGGGGGATGGACACGCTTGAAGGTCTGACTTGTGGGGGGGGGAGTGGGGTAAGGGCAATATACAAATAAAAAAAATGAATGAAAAAGGAGACATTAAAACTGATGCCATGGAAATACAAAATATTATCTGTGAATACTACAAAAACCTTTATGCAAATAAACTATAAAACCTACAGGAAATGGATAAATTCCTGGAAACACAACCTCCCGACTTTCTCTTTCATGACGAAATAGAAATCGTGAACAGACC
This sequence comes from Indri indri, assembly GCA_004363605.1. Taxonomy (NCBI): domain Eukaryota; kingdom Metazoa; phylum Chordata; class Mammalia; order Primates; family Indriidae; genus Indri; species Indri indri. The sequence goes on along the minus strand of RJWJ010041583.1, from coordinate 11,886 downwards.
AATAACAAGAAGTGAGATTAAAGCAGCACTAAAAAACCTCCCCAAAACAACAACAACAATGACAAAATGCCACGGACCAGACAGTTTCACAGCCAAATTCTACCAGACCTACAAAGAAGAACTGATACCTATCCTACCGAAATTATTCCATAATATCTAACTCATTCTGCAAAGTGAGTATCACCTTGATACTGAAGCCAAGAAAGTACACATCACAAAAAGAAAACTACAGACCTGTATCCCTTATGAACATAGATGCAAAAATCCTCAACAAAATACTAGGAAACTGAATTAAACTACACATTGAAAAGATAATTCACCATGATCAAGTGGGTTTCATTCCAGGGATTCAGGGATGGTTCAACATGCACAAATCAATAAATGTGATATACCATATAAACAGAAGCAAAATCATAGACCTTATGATTATCTCATTAGATGCAGAAAAAGCATTTGATAAAATCTAGCACCATTTCATGATAAAACACCCTCACCAAACTAAGCATACAAGGAATATGCCTCAAAATTATAAAATCCATATGTGAAAACCCACAGCTAACATCATACTGAATGGGGGAAAAGTTGAAAGCATTCCCCCTAAGAACTGGAACAAGACAAGTATGCTGACTGTGAACACTTCTATTCAACATAGTACTGGAAGTCCTAGACAGGGCAATCAAGAGAAAGAAATAAAGGGCATCCATGTTAGGGAAGAGGAGGTTGAACTATCCTTGTTTGCTCATGATATGATATTGTATCTAGAAAACCCTAAAGACTTCTCCAGAAGACTCCTGGAATTGATAAATTAAGCAAAGTCTCAGGCTATAAAATCAATGTACACAAATCAGTAGTATTTCTATATACCAGTGACGGTCAAGCTGAGAATCAAATCAAGGTCTCAATACCATTCGCAAGAGCTACAAAAAAAATTAAAATAACTAGGAATGTACTTAACCAGGGAGGTGAAAGATCTCTACAAGGAGAACTGTAAAACATTGATGAAAGGAATTGTAGATGACAGAAACAAATGGAAAAACATCCCTTGGTCATGGATTGGTAGAATCAACATCATAAAAATATCCATACTGCCCAAAGTGTTTTATAGATTCAACACAGTTCCCATCAAAATACCAACATCTTATTTCAAAGGCCCAGAAATAATAATCCTAAGCTTCATTTGGAACCAATAAAAAGCTTGAATAGCCAACAGAATCCTAAGCAAAATAAACAAATCTGGAGGCATCACATTACATGACTTCAAATCATACAAGGCTATAGTAAACCAATAGCATGGTACTGGTATAAAAGTAGATACATAGAGCAATGGAACAGAATAGAGAAGCCAGAAATAAAACCATATAGCTATGGCCAACTGATCTTCAACAAAGCAGACAAAAACGTACACTGGGGAAAGGAATCCCTATTCAATAAATGGCTCTGGGAAAATTGGAGAGCCACATGCAGAAGAATGAATCAGGACTCCCGTCTCTCACCATATACAAAAATTCATTCAAGGTGGATAAAATACTTAAATGTAAGGCATGAAACTATAAAAATTCTAGAAGAAAACATAGGAAAAATTCTTCTAGACATTGGCCTAGGCAAAGAATTTATGATTAAGACCCCACAGACAAATACTGCAACAACGAAAGTTAATAAATGAGAATTAAATTAAAAAGCTTCTGTACAGCAAAGGATATAATCCACAGAGTGAATAGATAACCTATAAAATGGGAGAAAATATTTGCAAACTATGCATCCAACAAAAGACTAATATCCAAAATCTGCAAAGAACTCAAACAAATCAGCAAGAAGAAAACAAGCAACCCCATCAAAATATGGGAAAATACATGAACAGAAGTTTTTCAAAAGAAGATAGAGAAATGGCCTATGAACACATGAAAAAATGCTCACTGTTACTAATCATCAGAGTATTGCAAATTAAAACTACAATGAGATACCACCTAACCCCTACCAGGATGGACTTTATTAAAAAGTTAAGAAAAAATAGATACTGGCATGGATGTAGAGAGAAAGGCACACTTATACATTGTTGGTGGGACTGTAAATTAGTCAAACCTCTATGGGAAACAGTATGGAAATTCCTCAGAGAAATAAATGTAAACCTACCATTTGTTTTGGCAACCCCCCTGCTGATTATCTACACAAAAGAAAAGAAGTCATTTTATAAAAACAAGGTACCTGTACTCAAATGTTTATCACAGCATAATTCACAATTGAAAAGATGTGGATCCAACCTAAGTGCCCATCAATTCATGAGTAGATTAATAAAATGTGTATATATATGGCATGGAGTACTACTCAGCCATGAAAAGGAATGAAATAATGTTGCCTGCAGCAACATGAATGGAATTGGAGACCATTATCCTAAGTGATGTATCTCAGGAATGGAAAAATCAAACACCATATGTTCTCCCTAATAAGTGGGAGCTAAACGATGGGTACACATGGGCACAAAGAGATATAAAGGACATTGGAAACCAAGAAGGGGGAAGAGTGGGAGGGGAAAGGTCTGATAATAACTTACCTATTGTGCACAACAAACACTATTTTGGTGACGGACACACCAAAATCCCTGACTTAAGCATTATACAAAGTATCCATGTAACAAAAACATTTTTACCCCCTAAATATTTTGAAATAAAGAAAAGAATCAACAACATAAAACCTTCATTTCCTCACTGAACTTACATTTTTACAATTACATGTAACTCAATCCTGGCCACTGCTATAAAACAAAAAGTCTAATGAGAAGATTCTGGAAAAGCTTTTCTTCATTTTAAAAAGGACATGCAAGACAGATGTTGTTATGTTATATAGGAAGCTGGAAAATGCAGAGGTATCTTTCAATTACAACAGGAGCTACCTTGGGAAAAAAGCCGACACATTGAGGGTTGAAAGAACCTGGGTCCTTAATAATGTTAAGTAACTGAATTCACCAACCCTAGAGCCACTTGATTTGGGATTTACATTAATGGTTCCAGGAGATGACAAATTTTGCTAATTGCTTAAGTGATTTTGAATTGGACTTTCTTTGACTTTCAGCCTAAAGAATCTTAAGTATAAAATAATTTGGTACTAGGAGTGTAATATTGCAAGGAAAAGACCCTAAAATTTTGTGAGTGTTAGAGAGATAGAGAAAAATCATGATTTTTCCAATTTTTGTAAATTTTCCCTTTAACACACTTGCTTCAGTTCTTTCTTAATAATGATATAAACTACAAATATAAAAATATGTGGTGTAGCACAAAATTAAGCTTACTAGACACAGGAAAACTCTGTCGTTCATGAATATAATAACATAACTGGCAACCATAGACCCTTGTTAGAAAATTTATGTTAAGATCATCTGTAACTGCTCCTACTCTTTGTAGCCTTGTTTTAGCATCTTTTGTTAAATAAAAAAGGAAATGTGTGTGTTCATGTGTTCATTTTTTACTAATCCCTAGCTCTTCTATCTTGTACTTGGTGCCATGAAAATACAAAAATGAAAAAAGGCACAAGGAACATGAGAAAAACCCACAAATAACTAATGCAAAGCTGTATTAGCACCCGTGACTGGTGCTATCAAAATGCAAAATCCCATCTGGCTGGCAGGAAAGAAAAGGCTTGAGATTCCATGCTATTTTCTTCTCTTAGTTAAACCTCTTCGACATGCTCGCCAGATCTATATAATTATTTCTTCAAAGACAATCCCTGATAATGAAAAAATCATAGGTTTGTAAGTCAAGATAGCTTAAATTCTGATTTTTAGTGGCTGCATTTAAAATTCACCATAGTAGTTGAGTGACCTTGGAAAATCTACTTTGCCACTCTAATCTCAATATTCTCATGTAAAATGGGAATATTTAACATATTTTAAAGGGTGGATATAAAAATTAAATGTTTGGGACATAGTAGATTAGGCAACCCTTCTCTCACCTTTACAATTTATTTTTCTTCCTTTCTTCTCTAAGTATACTCAGCGTCCCGCACTTTCCTCAATTTTTTGTCTGACTTCCAAGGCATTCAAGGCTACACTTACATTGTCACTGAGTTTTCAATCAATATGTTCTAACCTCCAGTGTTTCCCACTTGACTTTTTGTTAACTAATTGGAAACGTGGCACTTTTTATTCTTTAATCTTTTTTTAAAAAGAAAATGTCAAAAATGCTGTGTATTTGTAGAATGTGATTATTGCCAGCTGTCTTTGTTTTTGATAATGTGTCAGGATTTGGTTCCTGTTTACCTAAATCAAGGAAAATAAGGTTCTTCTGAAAGCTGCCATAGCTGTTTACATAACATACCTCAGGATTCTGGAAGTAAGTAGCACTTCCCACCCGAGACTGAAAAGAAGAAATGGGGTATGCAGTGTTCGTATACACCAAAATAATTGCAACATGTATGACCAATAAAGCCTTAGGCTAAATGACACAAAACAAAACAAAACAAAACAAAACTAATTGTGAGTACTTCTGGTGCATCTGTTTACATTCAACTTTTCCCTCTGATCCTGACATTTCCCTATTGATTAAGAACATCTTTGAGAACTTTCCAACTCTGCCAGTCATGCCCTCAGGCTTAATATGTAGTGTGTAGAGTGGTTCATTGCCATATTCATTGAGTACTTTGTTTCTTACTCTTAGTTCCTTACATTTGTGTTGAGCTGAATTTAGTGGAGGTTTTTGTTCTCTCTCTCTCTCTCTCCATGTTAACCAATAATTCCATTTGTTGGTGCGTTAGAGAGATGGGTTGCATAATGCCTAATACCTATATTGATCATTGTGGGTGTTGGTTAAAGGCATGGGTTTAATCCTGCCTCTAAAACCTACTCATGGCAGGACCTTATACAAGCTACTAAGCTTCTCTGTGAAATGGGGATAATAATAGTATTTTCCTTGTAACCTAAATATTTGTACCTCTGCAATACACTGAAATAAAAAAATTAAATAAATAAATAAAGAAAGAAAAAGAAAAGAATAGTATCTTCTCTAGGGGTTACTGAGAAGATTAAATGAGTCAATTTAAAAGCCCATCAGAGTGAGTACTTAAAACGTGTAGTTATTTTTACTCATCTCTAATGCATGCAGAATTATACTAATATATAATTTAAAAAAATTACCATTAAAAGGGGAGTTGCCATTTATTCAATAACCACCATGTGACAGATCCTGAATAATAATAGTAATAGCCATTGCTGCTGATCTCCTATTATATGCCAGGGACTATCCTGGGTGCTTTGCCTAAATGAATTCATGTGAGCTATTTAAAACCCTGAATCAAGGTTACAGTCGGCTGAGTACAAATCATTCAATGTCTAAGGTCCTGTTAGAAATTGGGACACACCATTCCTACTAGAGCCGGTTACCAAAAGGTACATCCCTAGTTAGTGCATATTTGGTACATTCACCAAAGGCCATTATCTGTCCACTCCTTTGTTCTCTCTCCCCAATTCAAACTTACAGAGCTCACCTTCCTCCCAAACTTCATATTATCCCCATCAGAACCTCTTCTACCACTTTTATTTGCAGAATATTTCTTCCATCATTTGTTGTGAGTTAAACCCAGTTTCTTCCCCTAAAAACACTTTTCCTGGAATTTTCCTGGGGGACCTGCCTGACCTGGGGGACTGACATACCAAGGGATCTGGAAGTTATGCTAGCACACACCTAGTTTCATAGAAATGCTTCCTGTCTGTTATTGCTCTGCTCCTGGAAAACTGTCTCTGTTCTTGTAAGGTGGAGGTAAGTAGAAGGCAGAGAGTGCCAGAGATGGGGTGACTTAGAGGGTGATAATCTTTGGCTATGGAGTCAGACAGATTTGGAGGAAAATTCTGGTCATATGTTCTAGTAGCTGTTTGATCTTGGGCAAATTAACCTTTCTAAGCTTCAGATACCTCATACATAAAACTGGAATAAAACTAACTCATTTCGTAGGCTTGTTGTAGTACAAACTGAGATAATCTACTTAAAATGCTAAGGGCTGTGCTGCCATATAAGAACATGTCTTTGCCAGTTGCAATTATTATTTTATTACTGTTTTTACTACCAATGCCATCATTTATTGAACATCTGGCATAGATCAAGTCTTGTGAGAGGTGCTTTATATATATGTTGGTTTATGTCTCCTCATTTAAATACAGCAGATACTGTTTTTAGCTTTTTGGAGAATTTTTGCTGTGCGTGAAAATGGGGCAGTAGCTAGCAGGGTATGGGAACAAAGGATTTTTTAAAAAACAATATAAGAGATATAATAACAGATTCCATGATGATGTAAAAATCTGTTACAGAGAGACAGAAGGTAAAATAGGGGATAGGATAACTGATAACATGAGAGAGAATGAAATGCAAGCATATGTAAGGGGTAGAGGGAGTGACTGTTGCTAGCAGAAGCAATGTTTCATGGTTATAGTAGGAGGGAAGGAGAAAGGACTGTAGATTAGGTATTTTTGTAGGTTTGAAGATAGGAAGGTATAGGAGCTACCGTCATACATCCTAGATATGGTGGTAGGTTCTCCTTTCTCCTTCTCCTCCTCTCCTCCTCTTCCTCTTTCTGCTTCCTTAAAAAGACACAAGGTAAGGCCAACTACTATAAATGGGGTTAGAGTGTAGGATCTCTGATAAACTGGAGAATTTTCCATAGAGCAGGAGATTAAGCTTATTAAAAGAATGCAATAACATTGCTAGGCAGTGTTGAGTTTGGGGCTGGCAATCACAGAGTGAAAGCAATTTTTGTAGTTATGTTATGCTCTTCAGCAAATTAAGCTGCATGAATGAGGCAATGAGAAGGCAGAGGGTTAGGTTCACTCAGAGTTTGGATAAGCACAATTGAGGGGAACAGAGACAAGAAAGTTAGGGATATTACCATAAGTTTAGTAATACCCTGGGCCATGAATCTGGGCAGGATGTCTACATGATAGAAGGTTGGCAGTTAGAGAGAAAGTGGTGCGGTCAGTGGGTTGGTGATCTCAATAAGTTTGAATAATTATTGATTTGGGAGAACTAGAGAAAAGGAGCTGGAAGGATAGGAGCTTGTGGTTGGTTAGTAGAAGATCAAATTAATAATTTTAGAAGTGGGATGTTATTTCTGGCAATGTCATGGTCCGGACCACATGTAAGGTGAAACCTTTGTTGTAATAAAACCTTGAGATCTATGGTCGTTTGTCACTGCAACAAAAGCTGGCTAATTTAGGGGATTATGTGAAGGACTTGGACTTCCCCTGAAGAAGTCTCTGGGGCTTCAAGGAGCACTGTTTGAAAACCAATGATCTAAGCAAAACTCCTCACTGTTTAATAAAGAGTCTCATATTCAGGTATTTTCAAATCTACTAGTTAATGACATTAAAGTTCAAATAACGTCATCCAGGGAAGTCAGGCCTTTTACCTTTTTAACCAGTTCCTTTCCCTCTATATCACTTACAGAGACAGACACTGGCATAAATTTTATTAATAAATCAGATAGACTTGAAATCAAATGCAACCTTTTTTACTTACCAGCTGTGCAATATTGGGTAAGTTACCCTCTCCAAGGCTTAGCTTGTAATTTGTAACATAGGTTGTCATGAAGATTAAAAGACACAGTTTATCCAAAGCACTGGGCGTATAATATGACAAAGGGCTTGTATCTATTGTATCGTGTGACAGTACATTACAGTTCTTAAGAGCAAAGTCTGAGGAGTCTCCTGCCAGTATTCAAATGTCAGTTTTTACCACTTATCGGCAAGTAGGTGACAAACTGTCTGAGCCTCAGTTTCTTCATGTGTAAAATAAGACAATAATAGGGCTTGCCTCATTGGGCTGTAGTGAGGATTAGGTGAATTAATGTTTGTGAGGCAGTTACAGTTGTAACCAGAACATAGTAAGTACTATGTAAGTAGTGGCTCTCACATTTGTTAATTCTGTTCTCTGCTCCCTACTTGCAATCTTCAACTCCAGGGTACAGAATGTTATATGAAATGTTAATAAAAAGTTTAACGACCTATATCTTAAGTGGTTCTTTCTTTCACTCTGTTGAGAGGCAATTTAAGGAATATGTTAAACTAGCTGTTTAGTGTCTACCCATCACTATAAAAAAATGAGCATGGATCAAATTGCTTTCCAGTGAAGAGTACCTTTAGGACACTGTGGCCTCTGAGGAGGGTCTTTTTTACTGGGCTGAGAAGTTCCATGTAGGAAAGGAAGTGTGAATATAGTACATTGGGAAAGAAAGATGTTTTGGTCACATCTTTGCCCAGAAAACCTGGACTAAGTTAGTAGTGCAGAAGAATGGCTTGGTGCTTGTAGTGGGGGTTACTGTTCTTTAAGTGGCTGGGGACAAGTGTCAATGGAACCAGAGAATATTTTTCTTTCCCTTTGTACTCTCTCACCTTCTGCAGCTTTTGGACTAAGAAGAGATAACTGAGTGATTATACCCTTCCCTTTCCTCTCTGAGTTCTTTCCCTTTTTATGCCTTTGCCCCTACCACTCACCTTACCTGGAATGTTCTTCCTTGCCTGAAAAACTCTTGTTTATCCTTCTAGACTTAGCTCACATACCACCTCCTCTGAGAAGCCTTCCTGACCTTCCCAGGGCAACTATTCTGTGCACAGACAGCATCTCTTCCTGTGCTCGCACAGCTCTTTGTAAACCCTCTTTAATATCACATCTATAATTATTAAAAATTTTTTGTCTCTTTCACCAGACCCTGGTGTCCATGGAAGGAAGGGTCATGTTTATTCACACCAGTGTTTTCAGCCACTACGTCAGGGCCTACAGTACTTACGATTAAATGAATAAGTAAAAGCAAGAATGGAGGTCATGGAAATGGCAACCACAACACCATCATCTTAAAGCATATTAGAGCTCTGTGAGTAATGAGAGCTTCTGCACCCGGTGACTGATTGGCATACAAAGCCTATGTCTGTGCTTTGTTTGCCATCTTATACTTTATTTTTAAAAATTTTATTTGTATAATTTTAAAGGGTACAAGCGCAATTTTGTTACATGGCTATGCTGCATAGTGGTAAAATCTAGGTTTTCAGCATAACCATCACCTGGATAATATATTTCATACTTGTTAAATAGTTTCTCCTCCATCACCCCCTCACCTTTCCATTCTTCCAAGTCTCCAACATCTATTATTCTACTCTATGTTCATATGTACACATTCTTTAGCTTCCACTTATAAGTGAGAACATGCGGTATTTGAGTTTCTGTTTCTGAATTGTTTCACTTAAGATAATAACCTCCGGTTCCATCCCAGTTGCTGCAAATGACATGATTTCATTCTTTTTATAAGCTGAATAGTATTCCATTGTATATATATATACATTTTATTTATCCATTCATCTGTTTATGGATACTTAGGTTGATTCTGAATCTTTTCTATTATGAATAGCACTGCAATAAACATATGAGTATAGGTATGTATGTTGATATATTGATTTCTTCTTCTTTGGGTATATACCCATTAGTGGCATTGCTGGATCAAATGATAGTTCTATTTTTAGTTCTTTGAGAAATCTCTATATTATTTTCCATAGAGGTTACACTCATTTACATTCCCGGCAGTGTGTGAGCATTTTTTCTTTCTGTATCCTTGCCAACATCTGTTATTGTTTGGCTTTTTAGTAATAGCCATTCTGACTGGTGCAAGATATATCATGATGATTTGAATTTGCGTTCCTTTAATTTTTTTTATTTTTAAGAGATGAGGATTTGCTGTATTGCCAAGGCTGATCTCAAATTCCTGCCCTCAAGCAATCCTCCTGCTTCAGCCTACCAAGTATCTGGGAATACAGATGTGTACCACTGTGCCTGGTTACAATTAACAAATTTAAGATTTAGTGGTTAAGGTCTCACAACAATTTAAATTTCAGTTTCAATTAAAGAACAATTCCAGAGAAGGCCCTGTATAGCCAAAACAATCTTAAGCAAAAAGAACAAATTGGGAGGCATCGACTCACCAGGCTTCCAGCTATATACTGCAAGGGTATAGTAACCAAAACAGCATGGTACTGGCACAAGAACAGAGACATAGACCAATGAAAGAAGACTGAGAACCCAGATACAAAACTTTCCTTATATTGTCATCTGATCTTTGACAAAGCAGACAAAAACATACAGTGGGGAAAAGAATCCCTATTCAATAAATGGTGCTAGGAAAATTAGATGGAACACAGAAACAGGACCTGCACATCTTACCTCTCACAAAAATCAACTCATGATGGATAACAGACTTAAACCTAAGACATGAAGCCATAAGAATTCTAGAAGAAAATGTTGGAAAAACTCTTAATAGACATCAAACTAGGCAAAGAATTTATGAAGAAGACCCCCAAACCAAATCACAGCAACAACAGAAATAAATAAGTGGGGTCTGATTAAATTACAAATCTTCTGCACAGCCAAAGAAACTATCATTAGAGTGAACACACAACCTACAAAATGGGATAAAATATTTGTATGCTACACATCCAATAAAGGGCTGATAACTAGAATCTATATAGAATTCAGGAAAATAAATAAGAAAAAATCAAACAACCCAATTAAAAAGTAGGCAAAGAGCATGAACAGAAACTTTTCAAAAGAAGACATTCTAATGGCCAAGAAACAAGAAGAATTGCTCAACATCTCTAATCGTCAAGGAAATGCAAGTGAAAACCATAATGAGATATCACTTCACTCCAGCGAGATTGGCTTTTATCAAAAAGTCCCAAAATAACAAATGTTGGGGTGGATGCGGAGAGATAGGAACACTCATACACTGCTGGTGGGACTGCAAACTAGCACAACCTCTGTCGAAAGTATTAAGGAGCTACCTCAAAGAACTAAAAGTAGAAGTACCATTTGATCCAGCAATCCTACTACTGGTTGTTTACCCAAAGGAAAAAAACACATTCTGTAATAAAGACCTGTGCACTCAAATGTTATAGCAGCACAATTCACAGTTGCAAAGATGTGGAAGCAACCCAAGCGCCCATCAATACTTGAGTGGATTAATAAAATGTGGTATATATATATATATATATATATATATATATATATATATATACCACAGAGTACTACCCAGCCATAAAAAAACAATGGTGAACTAATACCTCTTGTATTATTCTGGATGGAGCTGGATCCCATTCTTTGAAGTGAAGTATCACAAGAATGGAAAAACACGCACCACATCTACTCATCATTAAATTGGAACTAATTGATCAACACTTATGTGCACATATGGAAGTACTATCACTGGGTGTTGGGCAGGTGGGAGGGGGTGGACAGGATAGGTAAGTTCACACCTAGTGGGTGTAGTGCACACTGTCTGGATCATGGGCAAACTTATAGCTCTGACTCAAGTGGTGCAAAGGCAACATATGTAACCAAAGTGTTTGTACCTCCATAATATTTTGAAATTAAAAAATAAATTAAATAAAGAGCAATTCCATAAAGATAAAAGTTGACTGGCTGCTGTAGTAGAGCCATATGAACTGGTTGTTAGCTTACTATAACCTGATCTGAAAGACAGTTTCTTCAGTGTAGTTAGAGGCTATCAGCCTCATGAAGACTGACTTACACTAACCACATTTACAGATGATGTACAAATCAGAATGCTTGTTTATGAATTTATGAGAAATATAACTGCCACATAGTAAAAACTATGAGTAGTATTAGCTGGTGAGTATGTTTTTCCCTACAGGAAACAGTTTAGATGGGACATGAAAATAACATTGGAAGATTGATTTTTTTTTATTTCAGCATATTATGGGGGTACAGATGTTTAGGTTACGTATGTTGCCCTTGTTCCCCCCTCCCTTCCCCCCCAATTCTGAGTTTCAAGTGTGTCCATCCCTCGGATGGTGCGCATTGCACTCTTTGTGTATGCATATACCCGTTCCCTCCTCCCCCTCTCCCTCCC
>RJWJ010041582.1:0-13448 GCA_004363605.1 Indri indri | reverse complement strand
TTTTTCCATTCTTGGGATACTTCGCTTAGTAGAATGCGTTCCAACCCTATCCAGGAGTATACAAGAGGTGCTATATCACCATTGTTTCTTAAAGCTGAATAGTACTCCATGGTATACATATACCACATTTTACTAATCCACTCATGTATTGATGGACACTTGGGCTGTTTCCACACCTTTGCAGTTGTGAATTGCGCTGGTATAAACATTCGCGTGCAGGTGTCTTTTTCATAGAGCGATTTTTGTTCTTTGGGGTAGATGCCCAGTAATGGGATTGCTGGATCAAATGGTAATTCTACTTTCATCTCTTTAAGGTATCTCCATATGGCTTTCCACAGAGGTTGCACTAGTTTGCAGTCCCACCAGCAGTGTATGAGTCTACGGCCATACCACCCTGAACGCGCCCGATCTCGTCTGATCTTGGAAGCTAAGCAGGGTCGGGCCTGGTTAGTACTTGGATGAAATAAGACTTTTGTTACCATTGGGAGGGTAAACCTTTCATTTTGTTAAACATCTTAAATAGTTTCTTTTTTATTTCTTAGAGAAGTTTTAGGTTCACAATGAAATTTAGAGGCAGGTACAGATATTTCCCATATAATACTATCTGCTGCCACACATACATAGCCTCCTCCTTTATCAAAATCCCCCACCAGACTGGTACATTTGTGACAATGAATGAATCTACATTGACACTTTATCACCCGAACTCTGTAGTTAACATTAGAGTTAACTCCTGGTGTTGCACATTCCATGAGTTTGGACAAATATACAATGACTTTCAGCCATCACTATACTATCATACAGAGTGATTTCACTGCCCTAAAGCTCTTCTGTGCTCTATTCATCCCTCTCCCAATCCCCCGAACCCTGGCAATCACTGATCTTTTTACTTTCTCCATAGTTTTGCCTTTTCCACAACATCATATAGTTAGAGTCATACAGTATGTAGTCCTTTTGGATTGATTTCTTTCAATAAGTAATATGGATTTAAGGTTCCTCCATATCTTTTCATGAATTGATAGCTCATTTATTTTTAGTGCCAAATAGGAGTCCACTGCCTGGAGGTACCACAGTTTATTTATCCATTCGCCTACTGAAAGACATCTTGGTGACTTCCAAGTTTTACCAGTTATGAAAAAACCTGCTATAATCATGTGTCCACAGGTTTTTGTGTAGGCATAAGTTTTCAACTCCTTTAGATAGATACCAAGAAGTGCTGTTGCTGGATCATCTGGGAGGAGTGTGTTTAGTTTTGTGAGACCACCAAACTGTCTTCCAAAGTGGCAGTACCATTTTGCGTTTCTACCAACCAATGAATGAGAATTTCTGTTGCTCCACATCCTCGTCAGCATTTAGTGTTGTCAGTGTTCTGGGTTTGGTCATTCTGATAGGTATGCAGTGGTATCTCACTATTGTTTTAATTGCATTTCCTTGATGATATATTATGTGGAGCATTTTTCATATGCTTAATTACCATCTGTATATCTTCTTTGGTGAGGTGTCTTAACACATTTTTTAAATTGGGCTGTTTGTTTTATTGTTGAGTTTTAGGAGTTCTTTGTATATTTTGGACAACAGTCCATTATCAGATGTGTCTTTTGCAAATACTTTCTCCCAGTCTTTGGCTTGTCTTCTCATTCTCTTGACATTCTCTTTTGCTGAGCAGAAGTTTTTAATTTTAATGAAGTACAGCTTATCAATTAATTCTGTCATGGATTGTGCCTTTGGTGTTGTATCTAATGTGTCATTGCCGTAACCAAGTTCATCCAGGTTTTTCCTATGCTATCTCTAGCAGTTTCATAGCTTTGCATTTTGCATTTAGGTCTGTGACCCATTTTGAGTTAATTTTTGTAAGAGGGTAAGGTCTGTGTCTAGATTCATTTTTTGAATGTGGATATCCAGTTGTTCCATTACAATTTGTTTTGTTTTATTTTATTGTAAATTGACAACTTATAATTGGATATATTTATGTGTTACAAAGTGATGCTATGATTTATGATACAATATGTAATAATTAAATAGATCTAGCATGTCCATCACCTCAAATATGTATCATTTTTGTGGTGAGAACATTTGAAATTTACTCTCTTAGCAATTTTGAAAAGTACAATACACTATTATTAACTAAATTCACAAGGTTGTGCAATAATTCTCAGAAAAAAGACTTATTCCTCCTGTCTGAGATTTTATACCCTTTGACCATCATCTTCCCATTCCCCCATCCCCAGCCTCTATAGCCACCATTCTACTCTCTGCTTCTATGAGTTCCATTCATTTTCTGAGTGAAATAACCTATTTATTTCAGTTCAGGGTTGAGGGTGACCAGAGCCTTCCTGGCAGCTCATGGCACAAGGTGGGAACCAACCCTGGACAGGAGGCGATTCCGTCAGAGGGCACACTCACAGTCACTCATGCTGGGACCATTAGACATGACATTTCACCTCACATGTCCATCTTTGGCACGTGGGAGGAAACTGGGTACCTGGAGAAAACCCAGGCAGACATGGTGAGAGCATGCAAACTCCACAGCCAGGACTTGATATTTTTTTCTCATCAATGTTATAAGAAAACAACATTGAATAAAATGATGATACTCAAGGACCTGCTATGCTACTAAAAGTAACATTCTTTTAGTGTATATGTATAAACATGTTTATGTATGTGTATCTATATGCATTAAAAAATTTTATTAAGAAGAATTAAGATAAACATAATTCCCCTGTCCTGTATGTTTTACCTATTTTACATTTTAATTTATGTGATTAGATCTAAACTGTTCTAAGAGCTGGCAGCCTAGTCCTAAGGCAGCAACATATAAATCACAGAACAAAGGAATCTGAGAGCGATTAATAGAAGGGATGCAAGAGTTTACTGGTCCAACATTCTTATTTCAAAAGGGGAAACCAAGGTTCGAAAAACATTAAGAGCCTCGTCCAAGATCAAAGTGCCAATGTCTGGAGTCCAAGTCGTCTGGATGCTCCTCCAGATTCAATTCCCCATCAGCGTGTAAGGCACACCAGAGGCCTGAGGTGTACCCGACGATGTGATCATGGGGTACAGTTGTCCACCTGGTTCCGAGTCCTGGCTAAAAGGAGATACAGTGCGATCACTCCTGCTGTCTGTTTTCCAAGACTAAAAATGCAACCTGTGGACAACTATTTCAACCTGTATAAGAAATATTTAATAGGCTACTTGGCTTTTCCTCAGTTCTAGTGTTAATTCTTTTGTAGAAACCTGTATAACATGAAAGGTGTTAACACCAAACTAAATTGTTTGTTAATGTTATAAAAGGTCACCCTAAGTGGGGGCCCATTTAATTACTAAAAATACACATTCCAAAGAGTGCCTCACACCAGAAGCAGTTTTGTTTTTTGTATTGTTTTTTAATAAAACACTAATTAACGTCAATATCTGCATGTACCCATGATTAGCATGCAGAAAATCAGCACCAATTAATAAAACAATGTGCCAACAAGCACGCAGCACAGATAAGCCATATTAGGAAGCATAAGGCAAGATGCCTTGGGCTCTGGCTCGAAAGGACTTGTTTTCAGTTTCCTCCAGCCCTCGTGTGTGTGTGTGTGTGTGTGTGTGTGTGTGTGTGTGTGTGTTTTAAATTAAACTCTTGAAATACACACTTGTACCAAATAGAGAGGGTGGGAAGGCAAAAATTCCAACAATCTTGAATCCTTTGCCTTAAGTCATAACTGGAGCAGGTTTGTGACTGATTGTTCTATTGGATTGTTTCTTTGCCACCCACCTTGTGCTATTTAAATTCAATTCATTAATAGGGACTTTATGCCATTTTCTCAGAAGCTTCCTTTCTCTCCATCATCAATTACTAAAGCAGGGAATGATAGCTGATCCAATGAGGAAGACAACAGAGAGGAACAGAAAACAAGTAACTCCCCTGAAGTTTAAACTTTGCCTGCCTCTAACTTCGTCTTCCCTCTGGTCGTTTCACTTTCATGTGCCAAACAAAGACTTTTTAAAGAATTTTAAAACATGTTCCCTTAAGGGTTTTCTTTCAAAATAAAGCCGTGCTTTAAACATCTCTTTTGTGCATGCTCTGCAGGATGGCTGGACAATTTCCAATGCTGCCTCAGCCTGTAGACTCTCTGTTATATTTTTGTTTTAACAATTTCCATCCCAAACACACTATACAGGCAGCTGACACATAAAACGTTCAATAAGGTGCAGTTTTAGGAAGAGTAGCCGTGGGCAGAGCTTTGATTCTTTATCTCCTAAGGACAAACGGGTCCACAGAAAGTCACCACAAACCTGTGAATCTGGCAGAACAAAAACATCAGATTCAAAGGCTTCTTGCACTTTAGAAATGGGTCTTTTCCTCTCTGTTTTTCTTTCTTTCTCAGTTCTGAGTCTGTGCACTACCTGCTTTGGCCATTACCAGGAGTACTTAACTATCACATTTCCTACAAATTTTTTTCCTTGATCTCAAAAACAGAAAGTATTAAAAGACAATCGTTCTGTGCCATCTCACTCAACTCAAGACTTTATTTGTGCTTAGTTAAATCAGAAGTTTGAACTTTCTGGGTTTCACATATAATTCTTGTATTTTTCTCCCTTCAAGATACCCAATTGATTTTTTTAAATAATTTTAAGACATAACCATTTTTGTTTCTGAGAGTGAAATATAAAAATAAAGATGAAAATGATATGGAGATATATCATAGGTGGATTCTTTTTCCTAACAGCTTTATTGAAATATAATTCACATGTCATACAATTCACTCATCTATTGTTACATTTCATATAAATGGAATAGTACAATATGTGGTCCTTTGTAACTGGTTTCTTCCACTTAACATAATGTTATTAATGTCTATCTATGCTATAGCATGTATCACTATGCCATTCCTTTTTTATGGCTGAATAATATTCCATATATCACATGTTGTTTATCCATTCAACCCACAAGGGGAATTTGGGTTGTATCTACTTTTTGGCTATTATGAAAAATGCTATTATAAACATTTGCTTACAAGTTTTTTGGTGGATATATGTTTTCATTTCATTAAGTATATACCTAGGAGTAGAATTGCTGGATCATATGGTAATCTCCATGTTTAACCATTTGAAGACCTGCCAGACTATTTCCTAAAGCAGTTGCATCATTTGACATTTCTATCAGCAATATTTAAGGGTTCTGATTGCTCCACCTCCTCACCAGCACATTTCGTTATCTGTCTTTTTTATTATAGCCATCTTAGTGTATATTAAGTAGTATCTAATTGTGATTTTGATTTGCATTTCTTTGATGGCTAATGAGGTAGAAAATCGTTTCATTTGCTTATTGGCTATTTGTATATCTCCTCTGGAGAAATGTTTATTCAGGTCCTTTACCCATTCTATAAACTAGGTTATTTGTCTTTTTATTATTGAGTTGTAATAAATATTTATATATTCTAGATACAAATCCCTTACCAGATACATGATTTGCAAACTTTTCTTTCATTCCATGGGCTGTCCTTTTACTTTCTTAATGATGTCTTTTGAAGCACAATAGTTTTAATTTTGATGTCACAGATACATTTTGCCCCCAGGCTCTCACTGAACTTGAAGCAACATGAGGCCAGAAGTTCACACCCATACCATTCGTGTGTATCCACATCTTATCTAAGAATCAATTTAATGATTACAAAGGAATAATTAAGAAACATCCCATAGTAATCTTTGAACAAAACTTTATTTCAAGGTACTTCGCATCTCAGGAGCATAACTTTCTCTCCCCAAAACCTATGTCTGAAGTCTGCTAATTACTGGACTCTACAGAAAAGGAAGACAAATTGAAGATTTCAGACCCAAACCACAGATGGACATTTACCCATAAGAATTGATACAAATAAGCCCTGGTTTCTGTAACTACTGCCATTCAAAATTGTGGAGTTTGTTTAGTCTGAAAGGAACTTCAAAATGAGATGCCATTTGAAAAATGCCATCAAAATTCAATCAAAAGGTTTGTTTCAAATTTATTTGTTTTGTAAAGTTGTCTTGTGCAATTTTCTTTAACTGAAATCAGTTAAATGAGCTGTGTGGATACTAACTAAATAACATAGATTGTCAAAAGCCAAGTTACTAATTTCAGTTTTTTCAGTCAGTAGTGCTTTTGAGAGCCTTTGCAACAAAAGAGAAAGAAGACTGAAACGGATTTAACGAGTCTAGGGTATGTGGTGAGCCAGGAATGGGTCATTATACTCTAAAGTTGTCTCTCTGTAAACAGATCAATTCTCCCAGCACTTGTTTTGTTATGGGGAATAGTATAGTGAAGCCAGGTAGGGCTATAACCATTTGTTCTGCTGCATAACCACAATATATCTTTTTGTTTTCTCCCTGTCATGACGGCCTTGATCATGTAAGTGCCAGACCTAAAAGTGACTACTCACAGCGTCACTGGATAAATTAAGCCTGCCAGGGAGACAGGGGTTACCGTATGCTCACTATGCAGGTAGAAGACGACAATTCAATGCTGTTGGTAGATTGTCCCCCCACCACTACCACCCACCCCCCACCAAAATTCCAACTATTTCTTCTGCCAATGGCAAAGATTTCTAAAAAAACTATGTCTAACATCACCAGAAAAATAATATAATTAGATTGGGGTTTTGTTTTCCAGATCCTTTTTAAAGTGCCCCTCTCCCCCACCAAGGAAAACTAATTAAAACAGATAAATCAAAGCTACATGCTCAGTTCTATAATTCTACCCTCATCTTCCAAAACATAGACCATGAGGAACTTTGCAGGGAGAGGAAGGGGAACTTTTCACTAGAATTATGAATGTGACGTTGAAGAGCATCTTTTACTTTTCCAACAAAAACTTCAAGATCTCTGGAAAATTATGTCTTAACTTCTGGACTGTGTTTATAAGAAAGTATCAGCGTTGTTGGCAGAGCAAAAATTGCTACATTATAGTAATAACAACTTGGGTTCATAGAACTCTGCTAAACTTCAAATGCAATTGAGAATATTGTCTTTTCCATTCACCCAAGTCCCCAAGAGGAACGAACATTTCTATCTATTGTAAAGACTCAGAGGCTGAAACATGGAATACTCAACAACACAAGTTGTGAGTCTTTCATTGCTTTATCCCTGTTGTTTCTAGGCTTTCTGACTCCTAGACCTACTGCCCTGCCGCTTCTCCCCTCCCACCCCACAATCGGTGTCAACCATCCAGGGGAACAGCCTCTCTGCTCCACAAACTGTACTTGCAGACTCCCAAATGTGCTTTTTCTTGCAGCAGTAGCTCAGGGGTGACTGTTCGGTAGAGTCTAGGTACCACCTATTCAGGTCATCTTACTCAGAGTTTAAGCAAACTCATCAAGCTTTCAATGTTGCTGTTAACATCTCTATAGCTATCAGCCAGAGGCCCCAGGGATCTGTAGTTAACAATACTCCCCCATCCCACCACACACACACACACACACACACACACACACACACCCTATTGCTTTTTATCGTCCTGCCCAGAAAAGGCCCCTCTTGGAGAATCACATCTCTCTTTCTTCTCTTTCTAGATCTTATCTAGACATACCTGGGAGTTCTGGCAATCATCTGTCCTTATCCCTGGGGCAGGAGGGAGTTTGTGGTAGCCCTCTACTTACTGTGTCATCTTTGTAGGAAGCAACCCTCACATGCATGCCTACACTCAGTCCTCCAGCTCAGTGAGGCTTCCAAAGACACAGGTCCACCTGCCCAGAACCCAACACAACTGGTGAAACTGTGTAATGAAAAGGGCTTGAGCCATGGCATGGAGTCAGACAGATCCAGGTCCTGGCTTTAGCATGACTAGCTGACCTTGAACAAATGGCATAACCTCCAGGGGCCTAGGTAACCTTGTGTGAAGAATAATGATAATACTTCCACGGGTTGCAGTGAGGATTAATGGAGATAATGGACATAAGGCCTTGAGCACAGGGCCTGGTGCTGAGGCCTGGCACGTGGGGAGCACCCAGCGAGCTGTTGGGACATGATGATTAACATGGTGTCCGAGGCCATTGCAAATACATGAAACTGTGCTTTCCTTACACCCATCCATGGCTCAGGAGCACCCCAGAAATTTTTCTGAAGCTGGGATCTCCTCTATCTCGGGAAACTGCCAAAGGTTAGAATCCAGTCATTTCAAGCACAGGAACAGTGGCATCAAACCCTGACTAGGGTGAGTGAGCAAACCTACACGTGTATTCCCTTTTATTTCAAGAATCCCTTATTGGACACCTACTGGGTGTGAGGCACCCTGGTTAGTGCTTCTGAGAAAACCAGGATGGATACGTATATTTGCTTAGCTCAAGGAATTACAATCTACTGACAGAGTTATACATACAGTTATGTATAGTGATGACAACAGACAAAATACAACCCACGATAACACATTCACAGAACCCCTGTGAAAGCACAGACCTGCCATGGGCCTTGCACAGGCTTTTCAAGGACTAACCCCTGCTGGACATGCCTCAGGCTCAGAATCAAAGAACTCCAAAGAAAAGGCACAAGCATTGATTCTTCCTAGAGAGATGGGCAACCCTAGTCCCTCATTCTCAGCCCATGCCTACTAAACTTTCTGTTCTGCAGGTGTAAATGGGATGTGGTATAGTTGCCAAATGTTCGTCTTCTTATACATACATGTTTCCTCTGTCTACCTGGGCTCAGAGGGGCCCTGAGACAGACAGCCAAGGTTATTCCCTTTGTGGGCCTGCATCTTTCTTATCTAGTAGCCCCTCATCCAGGGTCCCACAGCCCTTTGCAAGAATGGCAAGATGTCCTCTCCTAAAAAAGAGGAGTTTGCACATTTTTTGGTAAGTCCAAATATCTTACAAAGCAACAAAGCAAAAGCTGACAGGCACAGGAACTGTGGGGCATATGGACCCATTTGGACAACTCAGCTAGGCAATGAGCAAATCCTGACTGATGGTGTCCTGTGGAGCCTCAGCGCCTTCCTATCAGCCTGCAAGGGAGTTGGCTCTTCTTTCTTGGCTCCTGGTGAGGCTGCAAATGCCAGTCCCAATCTGGACAGGAGACGTGCCTCAGTTAGTGCCCAGGTTAGAAGAAGCAGTGGGCAGCTCCTCTCTGGCCTGCTGAGGTCCTCACAGAGGGGGCCCAAGTTTAGAGAATAGCATCTGGTACCCTCTCATTACTCACTCCTAGCTCAATAGCCTCAGGATCCACATCCACCAGCCTGGAAAACTCCTCCAATTACACAGCTGGTGGCCCTGTCAAGAAATGAAAGCATCTTCACTGGTTTCACCCTCCCACCCCATGTTCCCCAGCCAAGCCCTCCTACCCTTACAACACCTTCCACATACTACAGCCAAAGATCTCTCTAAAACAAAGCACTGATCACTTCCCTGCCCTGCTTCAAAAGCTCCCGTTCCTCCACCAACCTTCAGAATAAGATCCAAACTCCCTGGTTTGAAGTACACTGCACTTCATGACCTGCCCTCACTCCACTCTCGGCTGTCTCCTGCCAGGCCTTTCACTCCTCTTCTCTCTGCTGTGGTTTTCATGCTGAATTCTCTCCAGTCCTGTGAGCACATTATTGATATTCTCCCTCCCCCTCTTAAAGCCCTTGTGCAAATGATTTCCTCTGAATATAACCCACTCTACAGCTCTCACCCTTCATTCTCCTGCTCAGCAGAACTGTCTCAGGGCTACATTTAAATGTCATTTTCTCCTGGAAGCCATCTTTGTCTGCCCCCACTCCCAAAGATTACATGAGGTATCCCTCATTTGAGTTCCCAAAGCACCCTATGCATCCCAAAGGGTATTATGCATTACATTGTATTATGCTTGTTGTTTATTTATCTGTATTGATTATCGCTCCTCACTCCCCACATAAACACTACACATTGAGCTCCTTGGGAGCAGGACTCCGATATTCACTGTTATGGCTGATCTCTGCACCTAGCATCATGCTTGACAAATAAGCATGTAGCCTATAAATAGCTACTGGCTGAGTAGTGAATGACAGCAAAGTGAATCGGCATCAAAAAGAGTAAAGGGAAGATGGCGGACAAGAAAAGCCACCAGTCAGAGTGTCTCTGCAAAAAAGATGAATTTTAGAAGAAAGAGAAAAAAGTAAGCTAGTGGAGAAACATAGATCAGGTGAGGGTTGGAAGGAAGGGTGCCTGAAACTACAGGAGACTCCACGGGAAGACATTGCGGAGGAGAACTGGAAGGAGAAAGGTCCTGAGAGGCTTGGAGACCAGTGACAAGGGTAGGTGTACCAGATAACTTCCCCCTCCCTTGCATCTCGGACTGTTGATGGGCTCCTGAGCGGTTGGAGAGACCTGCCGACACCAGCCCAGAGACAGCTGCCACCAGTGAGCAGTGGCCTCTTGCAGACATGGCACTGGGTTCCCAGCCCTCTCGGGGCACCTCCCTGGGCACAGACCCGAGTCTATTGGCAGACGCCATAGTGCTCCATTCTCCCCTTCCTCCTCCCTACCTGAGGGTGCCCAGAGAGACAATTTAGCCACCACACAGAGGCATCTCCAAGGAACGGGACCTTTCCTTTTGGGGCCATACAGCAGACTGAGGGGTACTCGGACTGCAAGTTACCTACCCGCCAGACCTCCCAGGTGCTGCCTGCCTGGGAACTCCAGGAGAGCGGGGCAAATCCCAAAGTGGAGTGAAATCGATCCAGCTTGGGCACCCTGTAGGTGATTCAAGACCAGCACCCCTCCCCCTGTCAGGGTCAGGGATCGATCTCCAGGGTCCAGGGGACAGGCCTGCAGACCAGACCCCGTACACCCAGGTCACGATTGCACTGCCCTGGGGCCCAGAAGAGAGATCTGTGAAAGAGCCTACTGAGGAGTGTGCACCTTCAGGGGCAGATTAGAGTGCCTGAGTGGCAGCCCTCTTCCCAAAAGAGAGCTGTGCACCCAGTTCAGGCAGCGATCCTGGGTAGGGAAACTCCCGGCCCACGTCACAGCCAGGGGAGATCCATCGGCCTGAGGTCCTGCTTGTTGGCAGAGGCCTGGGAGAGACCACGGAGAGGGGAAGAGTGGAGGGGAGCGAGACTTGCTCCAGAGTGTGGGTATTGGACAGCTCCACCCCCCAAACCCAGACCTTCAGCTGAGTGGAGCCATTTCAGCCCCTCCCGGCAGCTTTGTACAGAAACAAAGAGCAGATTTTTGACCCCTGCTAGCAGCCGTTGTGGAACCTGAGGGCAGGCTTACCCAACCCAGCCCCACCCTGACTCACTCCCAGTCCTGCCCCCACTGAGGTGGAGAATAAGGACACACCTGGAAATCCCAGGGCCCCACCCACCACCCACCACCCGAGGCATAAGAGGGCCTCTCTAGAGGAACGAGAGCTAGCTACAGGACCCAAAAACCGCACTGCAGCTCACTCCTCCCTACAAGTGCCACCTATGGACAGGGAGGTCATCCTGCACACCCTTTTACTGCATCTATTGATTCATCATAAAGGGTGTGGTTGAATCTCACCCACAAACATCACCTACTGGCTCAGAGACTAAACAGGGCATGTCATTATCCTAACCAAAATCTAAAGGCAAGAAGGAACAACTGATCCAGATGGGAAGGAACCAGCGAAAGAACTCTGAAAGTATGAAGACTCAAACGGAAAGCACGCCCCCAAAGAGGAACAACAGCTCCCCAGCAATGGACATTAACCAAACTCAGAACACTAAAATGACAGAAGAAGAATTTCAAACATGGATTGTAAGAAAACTGAATGATATGCAAGAAAAAATGGATAACCAACACAAAGAAACCACAAAAAAAATCCAGGACTTGGAAGAAAAATTCACTAAAGAAATTGAAATGTTGAAGAATAATCAAAATGATCTCCTGGAAATGAAGAACTTATTCAGGGAACTACAAAACACCATGGAAAGCCTCAAGAACAGGGTAGATCAAACAGCAGAAGGAATCTCAGAGATTGAAGACAACTCCTTCCAATTAAATAAGTCAGTCACAGAGATTGAGCAGAAAATTAAGAGAAAAGAAATAAGCCTCAAGAAATGTGGGATTATGTGAAAAAACTGAACCTGAGGGTGATAGGGGTTCCGGAAGGTGAAGAAGAAAACACTCAAGGGCTGGATAAGCTATTTGAAGAATTAATAGAGAATTTCCAGGCCTTCCTAAAAATCTAGATATACAGGTACAAGAAGCTCAACAGACCCCAGGGAGATTCAATGCAAATAGGAAGACACCACATCACGCAGTCATCAGATTGACCAAAATAGCCACTAAAGAAGCCCTTCTATGAGCTGTAAGGTAAAAGAAACAAGTAACATACAAAGGAAAGCCCATCAGAATAACTCCAGATTTCTCAACTGAAACCCTACAAGCAAGAAGAGACTGGGGCCCCATTCTCACTATTCTGAAACAGAATAATGCCCAGCCTAGAATCTTGCACCCTGCAAAACTAAGTTTCATATATAAGGAGAAATAAAGACATTCTCAGATAAGCAAAGACTGAGGGAATTCACCAAGACAAGACCAGCTTTCCAAGAAGTACTCAAAACAGAATTACACAAGGATCAGCACAATAAATACTCTCCAATGTGAAACCACTCAAAAGTTAAAGATCGAAGGCTAGATTCCACAATGGCTCAAGAGAGAAAACAAAGCAACAAAATGCAACCCAACAGAATGAACAGTAATTCACCCCACTTATCGGTTCTCTCAATAAATGTGAATGGTTTGAACTCCCCTCTCAAGAGACACAGGCTGGCTGAATGGATAAAAAAAATACAAGCCAAGCAGCTGCTGTTTCCAGGAAATGCATCTAACCTTCAAGGATGCATTTAGACTCAAAGTAAAGGGGTGGAAATCAATATTTCAAGCAAATGGAAGCCAAAAGAAGGCTGGTGTGGCAGTTTTGATCTCAGATAACTTGGTTTTTAAATCAACAAAAGTAATGAAAGACAAAGGGGTCACTATATAATGGTGAAAGGTACAGTTCAACAATAAGACATAACAACTCTAATATGTATGCACCCAACTTAGGTGCACCTAGATTCATAAAGCAAACTCTACTTGATCTAAACAAATTGATAGACAGCAACACCATAATAGTTGGAGACTTCAACACCCCACTGACAGCACAGGACAGATCCTCCAAACAGAAAATTAACAAAGAAATAATGGACTTAAACAGAACTCTAGAACAAATGGGCTTGACTGACATTCACAGGACATTCTACCCAAAAACCACTGAATACACGTTCTTCTCATCAGCTCATAGGACATTCTCTAAGATTGACCATATTCTAGGACACAAAGCATGTATCAAAAAATTAAAAAAAATAGAAATCATACCATGCATCTTCTCGGATCACAGTGGAATAAAAACAGAAATCAACCCCAACAGAAATTCTCATCTCTACGGAAAGTCATGGAAATTAAACAACCTTCTGCTGAACGATTCCTTCATAAATGAGGAAGTAAAGATGGAAATCAAAA
>RJWJ010041581.1:0-13288 GCA_004363605.1 Indri indri | reverse complement strand
GGATTCTATCATTCCTCATCTCTTTGCTCCTACTGTTCTCCCCATCACAGCTGTGGACATCTAGCCACATGGAAGAAAGGACCATTCTTCCTGCTGACATTTCCACATATCAAAACTACCTCAGTTGATTCCTGAACAACATGGGGTTGAACTGCCTGGATCTGCTTATATATGGATTTTCTTCCGCCTCTGCCAACTCTGAGACAGCAAGACCAACCCCTCCCCCACGTCCTCTCCTCCTCCCCAGCCCACTCAACATGAAGATGACAAGGATGAAGACCTTTACGATGATCCATTTCCATTTAATAATAAATACATTTTCTCTTCTTTATGATTTTCTTAATAACATTTTCTTTTCTCTGGTTTACTTTATTGTAAGAATACAGTATACAACACATACAAAATATCTGTTAGCTGACTGTTTATGCTATTGGTAAGGCTTCTAGTCAACAGCAGGCTATCAGCGAAGCTTCTGAGGAGTCTAAAGTTATACACAAATTTTCAACCATGCAGGGGGTTGGTGCCCCTAACCCCATGTTGTCCAAGGATCAACTATAGTAATCCAGTGGCAGAGACCATTGCAGGCAAGACAGGCTTATCAACATGGTTCTGAACTTCCAGGATGGACTATGAGAAACCCACTGACCCTGGAAAAGCTTTCCATGGTCTCTTTTAGCTAAGACCCCCCCTGTGTCTGGAGGAAGCTTCATTTCCAGGTGACTGTGGTTGCGGCTCACTCAGCTCTTCACCTAGAATCACTGGGGTGATTCCCCCCAAAGGAAGCTGCGTATTCACGTGGAGTCTCTATTATCTTCCCATCGGCACTGTTATTTACACACCTGCTTAACTTATGAGTCAACCTCAGCTACAGGGTAAAAGTTCAAATCTTCTCTGATCCGAATAATCTAAGACCTATAGCATCATCTTGAGGTACCCATTTCATTAAAAAACAAAAACTCCAAAATGTCAACAAACCAAAACAGAAGAAATCTGTCCACTTGGCCTCTTTCTAGTCCTCTGTAGCAAACCAGCTCCTGTAAGAACTGTTGCCCATAGAGTCTTTACAATTTAGCAATTTCCATTCTAGTTCTATGAAAAGGGCAGTCTAGGCAGATGTGGGTACTGGAACCTTCCAAGTGAGAATCTATCATGCGGCCAAGTGATCAGTGGCTTCTGAGGAAGGTGCTCCTTCATGTAGAACCTTCTGGATGCCCCTACATCCTAATTGAGCACAAGCAACTGTTGGCAAAAGACCTGCTCTGACTTTCCCATGTGGCTAGTTTTCAGTGGATCCTCTATGGAAGGAAAGGAAGGACGGACAGACGGACGGAGAAAGTACATACCTGTTGGCACATGGAAAAAAGAAGGACTATGTCCATTGTCATGACCTGCCTTGGTTTTGCTGCTCTGTCCCCTCCCTTTGGGGCTGATTTTGACAGTGGGGAATCTCCCAGCCTGATCCATTTCAACACTACCCATCTGACTGCTGCTGGCAGAGGGGCCCTTTAAGTCCCAGGGGCAGTGCCATCCAAGTGCTTAGAAGATTTTGCAATCAAACTTTTGAGGGTAAATATTTGCAGTGACTCACAGGAGAGGTTTTCTGTGCTTGTTTTGGTCCCCAGGGAGCCACAGGGTCATTTCTCCAGGCCTGTTAAAAGCTTATGACTATCCCATAGGCTCCCTCCTTTGTCAGGCTCCCTTGACAGCTCATGAATCAGAGGCTGGCTCCCTGTGACCACCCTGTCCCCCGGAAGCATCTGGGCTGCTCACTGTGCCAGAGGTCAGCAGGACATTTATGGCACCATATCCTGGTAGTCAATGGCGCAAGTGTCCAGCTGTGGCCTGGGGGCTTGGCCCAGGCTAGTGAGACAGGCGGACAATTTACAAGCTAAGTAACACATCATAAAAGGGAGCAGCAAATGCTAATGATCCAACCAGCCAGGACAGAAGACCTTTCTCTGGACCAGGGAAGCTGACGCAGCCACCGTCCCGCGTTTGGGCAGGCCTGCCCAGCCAGTACCCACAATGACCAAGGATAACATTTAGGGCTTTCCTCCGGACCCTAGAAAGCTACTGTAAACCCTGGGGGGATGTCAAGAGACTCCCCTGATCAAGGGACTGAAACGCTAATGCTGTCCCCAAACTCTTTACCTAGACATGGAGCGAGTTGCCTTGGTGGATGGTCTTTCACGGAAAACACTACCATCCAGCTCCACGACTGCCACTCTGGTGAGTCTCCCGCCTGCATCAAAGCACAGATGGAGTCCTTGACACGGGTCATTCTGCACTATCTGCAGAAGGGGACAGGGTAGCATCAGAGAGCTTGGCGGGGGGAAGGGCGCACTGCGTAAGAGAGAGTGGACAGGAGGGGAAGCATTCTGCTCTGCAGTTTGTTGGTGCTCAGTCTGGGTCTCCAATGGCCCGAATCTGCCCAGGCATGCGAGGTTGTCTCAGGACCCCCATGGACCACGTGGTTACCGTCCTGCAGAACTTTTGGCTGCCTCTGATTCTAGCTGAACCAATTCAGAATGGGCCAAGCACGGGATAGAAATGGCGCTGAGCAGGAGAACAACCATTGATTAAACTCCACTGAATAGATATTCTTTCATTTAGTTGACAAAAACTTACTGAGCACTTCCTACACGCCACGGCCCACGCTGGGTGCTGAGGACACGGGAATGAGCGAGACAAACAGGGCCCAGGCTCTCATGAAGTTTGGGAGCACACAGATGACAATGAGCAAGTAGAAAACTGAGCAGGCAGACAGCTCCGCACCTTGAACCGTGCCCCGATGCTACGAGGGACGCAGCCCTGGGGAGCTGATGAGGACCTAGTTTAGGAAGAGTGTTTGGAGATGGACTCTTTGAAGAAGTAACACTGAAACTGAGCTCTGAAGCATTAAAGGGGGAAGAGTGGTTTAGAGAGTGAGCATGAGGGAAAAAGAATTTTCCATGCAGAGGGAAGAGCAAGAATGAAGATCCACAGATGGGCGAGGTCCTTGTGCGCTCAAGAAACCTGAAGAAGTCCTGTGCGGTTGAGTCTAGTGAGCAAGGGCGAGTGTGACTTGGACTTTCCTTCCAGTGCAATGAGCCCAAGAGGACCCATCTCAGGAACACCGCGGAGCCCAGTCTTCACCCTGGGGCTGCACCAGGCCCCTCATACTTTTTGCTCAGCTTCCTGTGCAATACACGGGTACAAGACGGTCAGCGAGCATTAGGGAAGGATTTAGGAACACAGGGACATTTTCTGATTTTGAAATAGACAGATTTTCAACCTCTGCATCAGACCTATCCACAGCTGGACCTCTTGACTCCCACCTACAGGCTCAGCCATGTCCCTGGGACCAATCTTGACTTAACACAAGATACACTTAGGGGTTTCTCGTCCTGTAACCTGAGACTCAACTCTCCTCTTTGCTGTTCTGCACACAGGGCATCTGCCTTTTTCCTAAGGTCGAACGAGTCCCTGCGACCAGCTCTGCTGCTGGCGTGCTTCCAGCCCGACCCCGAGCTCTCCTAGGACTGCCGCCTCGTGTTGCTTGCTCGTGTCTCCTGTCTCTGTTCCTGAGCCATCGCCCAGGGTCGGAGTCCTGCTCTGTGCAGACCTTCTGGAAGCTGACTGTGACCTGATCCTGGATCCCGCTGCTGTCCTGCTCCACCTGCCTCTGGACCCCGCATTACTCTTGGCTGGTTCTTGACAGTAAAGACAGCTGCACCATGCCCTGCCCGGGGTCCCTCCCTTTAGGCCCCGGATCTGCCTGACAGGCAGGGCTTTCTCTTAGCATCTACATCTGGATGCTTCTGTCCAGCGAGGAGGCGGAGTCCCAGGCCAGGCCTCTGCCCATCTTTTCCCCAACCTGCTGCTGCGAATGCTCAGTTGTGGCCCAGTGAGATGCTAACAAGATGTGTGCCCCACAGGTAGGAAGTGGAGCACCTGTTCAAGTTTATAAGGAGCAGCCTACCAGCAGATTCCCCTATTAAGTGGGCTTAATTTGCAGTCAAGGAGATATAAATTAGAGTGTCATCAAATCAGGGGCTTAACGGGACCACCCCCGGTTATCTGGCCCATCCCTTGGCCACTTATTGTTAAAGGAAGAGCCTGCTTGTGTCACCTGGCCAAGTGCCATTGCATTGCCCATGGCCAGACAAGCATGCCTTGCTAAAGGAATAAACAGACTCTCAAGAGGCTTTTGGCACAGCTACTTTCTGAATTAATCATGCAGGGGAATCCTTTTCCTCCAGTGCAGCCTTGGGTAGGAACACAATATTGGAAACAGATGAGAGCAAAGTGTTGCTCCTCACCCCCACGTGAAAACTGTAGAGCTCTGTGGGAGGCAGTCTGAAAACCATTGCTGGAAATTCAGAGACCCTAAGTAGCAGGGCAAATAGACCCCTGTGAGGACGAGGTGTGGAACATCAAAGGGCCACAGGGCTCACAATGATGAGGCTGACAAAACACCAGCAGCAGCCACCTTTTACCAAGCAAGCGTATGCCAAGGCTGAGCTGGGTGCTCTATAGGTTCTGTTGTTGAACCTCCAAAATCTCTGCCGAGCAGGTATTATCATTCCAATTCTATACAAGCAGAAACTGAGGCTCTGTGAGGCTAGGTGATATCTCCAAGGCCACACACCTCCAGGAGAGCCACAATGTGAACCTTGGCGTGTCCCACTGACAGCCAGTGGCACCAGTAGGAACTGCATGACTCCGGTTGAGTGATTTAAGCTACAGACAAACAGGGAAGAACTCGGCAGCTCTGGAGGCCACTTGAGCCGACTGTCAAATGCTCTGGGCTGATTAACTATGAACTTAAGGGAACACAAGCGTGCTCTGACGCTGCGGATCTGTGCCGGGCCTGCTTGGGCCCGTTTCCACGCTCTGAACGAGGACGTGCTTTGCAGGTGCCCCCAGAACAAGAATAGGCCCTAAGGTGCCTGAGCGAGGGGCCCAGGGGAAGTACAAAGTGTCGTCACTGTTGGAGACAGAAGCTGGTGCCGGGCTAGGAGAGGGCTCCGTGGCCAAGCATCATTGCAGGAGGGAAGATGTCTTTTCCAAGAAAATGATACAACTTCTCAACAAAGTATTTGGGAAAGATTTGGCTAATGAACACACAGTATGTTGATGGTTTAAAAAGTTCTATCCTCGTCCTTTTAATCTTAAAAATGAGCCACGTGGATGACCTGAGACCAAGGTGGATAATGATAAACTAAAAACTGTAGTGGTAGGGAATCCATCTCAACCTATGCATAAATTAACAGCAAGGTTTGACGTTACTATTCCACCAATATTGGACCATTTAAAACAAATCAACAAGGTAAAGAAGCTCAATAGATGGGTACTACATAAATTAAACATCGAAAGAGAAATCATCTCAAAGCTTGCCTTTCTTTGCTGTCATGACATGAAGGTGAACCATTTCTACACCAAATTATTACATGTGATAAAAATTAGATTCTTTTTGGCAATCACAAGCATTTGGCACAATGACTGGATAACGATAAAGTGCTAAAACAGTCCAAAACCAAATATGCATCAAAAAAGCTAATGGTGTTGGTTCGGTGGTCCAGCGCTGGTATTATCCACTACAGTTTCATAAAATCTGGTCAATCAATTATAGTGGATGTCTACTGCAACCAGCTGGACGAAATGATGAGGATGCTTGCGATTAAGCAGCTGAGACTGGTCAACAGAGACAGGCCAATCCTCTTGCAAGACAACGCTGGACCACATGTCTCACAAACAACACAGCTCAAACTGCAGAGACTAGACTTAGAAACTCTCTCTCCGTATTCACCAGACCTTGCACCAACTGATGGCCACTTCTTCCAGGCCTTAGACCACTTCTTACAAGACAAGACATTCCATTCTCAACAAGCTGTGGAACACACCTTTTGCAATTTCATCGCCACTCACTCTCCAGGCTTCTGCACTGCTGGCATAAACAAGCTACTGTTAAGATGTCAAAACTGCGTCGAGAGTTTAGGCACATACGCTGATTAATTGTACCGTTTCTTGTTTGAGATATAATAAACTCAATTTTTGATTCGAAACCGGATATTTTATATTTAATGACCTAGTTTCAAAAGGGCCACACCATTTCATGGGAGGACACTTGAAGCCTCAGATCAAGGAATGATTCTATAAACGGAGATTCTAAAGGCGAGGGCGGACTGGGGTGGTGGGTGTTGGGGAACTTTCTCAAAACACAGATGTGGACTCTCTGGGCATGAAGCCTTCTGAACAAGTTCTGAGAGTGACACAGAAGCGTGGTCCTCACGACAGACAACCAAGTGCAGGGAGAAGAGACTTAGAGTCCTCCCTTGAGCACAAGTCCTCACTCAGGCATTGCCTAGTGGGGACTTTGGGCAAGTAATTCTCATCCCCAAATTCTACCCATTTCTTTCTGTGTCAAAGGACAGTATTGCCCTGGGTCTTAGATATCATCCATACATCCACAGCCCACCTCACCCTGGATCTAGCCCCTCTGAGATTTTTTATTTTTAAAAAATTGGTTACCCAGTGTAATCTTTCTAAAACTGATGGCCGGGTGTCCCTCCCGCAGACTCAGATTCCTCTGTTCATTCAGTGGTAACTTATCAAACACCTGCTTTGTGCCAGAAATGCAAGCGCAGAAGTTTCTGTCCTCATCCCGGTGTTTCAGCTAACATTACAGTGGCTGGATCAAAAGGTATTTGTAATGGAAAACAGTACATTAAATCATTTCAGCCATTTGAGATTAATTCCACTAACGTGGAAGTAGTGAACCTGTGGCATTTTGGAGAATTATTCATGAGTGGAAACTAAAGATGAACAAAGCTTGTGCATGCATGTGGCTCAAGCTGGCACCCTACCCATGTGTACATTCCTTTCATTCGTGACTATTATCCTCTAAAACATGTATGGGACCTTGCATACATATGGATCTCTGGACCAGATATGTCTCCTCTAGATGTGACACTGTCAAAGTTTGGTCACGTGCTCTAAATAGGAGGTGTGACCGCTGTCCTTGAGAAACCAGGTAGAGGAGACAGGCCTCTCCTACCGAACCCAGGAGCCTGCGCCTCCCCAGGGAGTTATGATCCCTCCTCTGCCCACCACCCTGTCTATCCGCTTGTGCTGCGTGCATTTTTGCTAAACTGCTCAAATCCTAAAGCGATGAGATATAGTGAGGATGAGAACAGAGAGGAAAAGAAAGATTTTCACATATTCACATCAATGTCCGAGAGACAACTTGTGCACGCAGGCCAGCCAGGGGCTGGAAGGGAGAAGGAGAGGCCTTCCCTGAGGAACCCTTGGGGCCACATCTGAGCATCTGGTCAACACCCCCACTCTCATCTGAACCGGGCTCTGACCTCACCAGAGTCTGCTTTCTCAGACAAGACCTGGCTGCCCAGAAGGGCTAATATGACACACCATTTGGATTCACCCAGCACTGAAGCAATATTAAGTACTGTCAGCATTCTGGGGGTTTTATCGGATGCCAAGTGTCTTCATATAAACCAAACATCTGGACCAATTTGAAATTAGAGTCCCAAGAGGAAAATAGAAGTCAAAACGGGAAATACTGGTACTGGAATTTGAAGGCACCCTCCGACCCAGGTGGGAAGGCTGAGCCCCCACGTAGACATGCACGGTGGCTGCCCCTGCCCTGGGCCCACCCGCTATCCAAGTCTCCTCTTGCCCCAAGAAGTTGTGTGAGAACATGCTCCCCAGGGGCCCCACTTCTCCAAAGCCACACAGAAGGCTGGCCAGAAAGCTCATGGCCTGGGGAACTTCCTTCCCTCTCTCCTTCCCATCTTTAATCGAAACAGATGTTAAGATTGGCAGGGCTGCCTGCTCCTTAGAGCACTTTAGCCAGGCGGCTGCCTCGATGCTCGGTGGCTCTGGGCCGAGAGAGCTTAAAAGCCTTCAAACATTATTAAGCTATTTTATTTAAAAAATTAGATCAATAAACTGTCGCTTCCTTGGGTGGTCCCAGGGGAGCAAGCACCTTGCTTTCCAGCAGTGTGGCGGATCCTGAATCGTCTTGGGGAAGCTAGTGCCCACTAAGCAGCACGGAGCCCAACAGCCACCCGAGACCTGAGGCAACAGTAGTCTGCCGCTGCCACCCGCGGCTGCCACAATCCTCTTCCCAGAAGACAAAAATGGTCATGCTATTCCTCTGCTCAGAAACATTCCATAGCTCCCCACTGTCTGCATCAGGGGTTGGTGAACTCCGCCCGAGGGCCAGATCTCACCTGTCCTGTCTTGTAAACAGAGTTTTACAGCCGCACTCGCCCACTTGCGTATCGTTCGTGGCTGCTCTCGCGCTACAGGGGCAGAGCTGAGCGGCTGCCACAGAGATCGCGTGGCTGGCAAACCCTGAAAGGTTTGCTGCCTGGCTCGTTACGGAAAAAGATGGCAGACTTGCTGCACTCTCCTCCCTGCCCTGACCCTCCCGAGGGGACAGAGCACTGTCCTCGGTCAGTCGGTAAACTAGACTGTGCGCCCACACTCTGGGAACTCGGGAGGGGGAGGAGGGGGAGGAGGAGGAGCTGGACTTTCCAGCCTGTAGCCGTACAGCCTTGGGGAAGTGCAGCCACCCAGGGGTGAGGCAGGGCGGCCAGAGCCCCCATACTGGCTCTGAGTGCAGGGGTGTGGTGGGCCCCTGGGACGGGGGCCTCACAAAATCCCCCATGAGGTCACCACCGGGCTATGGAACACATAAACGGAAACTGAGGATGGTGCTTCCTCCTGAGCTTGTGGAATCTTATTAATTTAAGCCATAGCAAGGAAAGCTGGAATCAGCTCCTTCGCGACACGTTTCTGAGCCCTGGTGCCTTCGTGGTTTCCTGTTTGACGGGTTCCAGAAGAGCTGTCCCCTTGGTCTCAGATATCGCAGTATCTGTGACCTCAGCTGATCACTGCCAGGCTGCCGTCTGCAGGGTGGTGGCCCTGCGGGGCTCCCCTCCATGGCCCTCTGACTTTACAGTGGGGCTGGCTTCAAAATTCCCTTTTTGTCACCTCCAGTGGTTCCACATATGGTTAAGGACTGACTGGTGGCAGGAAGATGAAGACAAAGCATGAACAGTCAGGTGGAGGAAACTTGGGTGGGGGGGGGGGTCTCTTCATGGTCTGCCTGCCGCAATCGGAAACGGTGTTTTCCCTTTAACAAGCCCCAGGCCACCTGTGAGAAGACCCAGCGCTGGGGTCTGCTGCCAGTAGTCCTGGGCTGCCTTGCAGACACACCCCCGCCCCTGCGCTGCGGCCTGGAGGCGGCGGGGGCCTCTGTGGATGTCCATTCTGGTGTCTCCGCCCCGCCCCGGAGAGTCTGTCTCCTGCTGTGAGCCTGCGTGTGCAGGGCTGCCCTCCCTCCAGGGAGCACAGACTCCCCCCTCGGCCTCTTCTCTGTTATCCTCTCCCCTCAAGTGCAAGCTGCCCCTTTCCTGGTCTGATGTGAGTTCCTCGGTTCTCTCTGGAAATCAAGGCAATAGCCTACGCAGAGGTCTGAGGTCGGTAATGCCAAGAAGGGTAGAAATGTGTGATCCATCTCTGGTTACTCTGCTGCTGTCTGCCAGAGGCCTGGGTCCTTTTCTTGATTCAGGCCTCTGCCTCAGTGTCCCTCCTCCCTGAGCACCTGAGCCCGCCCCCAACCTGCCTCATTCCTGGCTCTGTGTTTTCTTCGCAGCATGTGCTTCCCGCCACCTGACACGCGTCTGTTCCCCCTGTGCACGCCAGCCCCTCCCCACTAGGAGACGAGCCCCGTCTGGGCAGGACGCTGCCGGGGCCGTGCCCGACGGTGTTCTGGGCCTGGGAAGAGCCCTGCACCTGGTGGGTGCTTCTTGGCGAGTTGTCATTGCTGAGCACGTCTTTACTCCGGGAGAAACCTCACACAAGGGAGGGCGTGGGGGTTGAATGGCTGCGTCCCGGAACGTCTGAATATGACCTTATTCGGAACAAGGGTCTTTGCAGACAAAATTACGTTCAGAATCTAAAGATGGTATCAATCTGGATTATCTGGGTGGGTCCTAAATTCAACAAGTGTCCTCAGAAGAGACAGAGGAGAGACACGAGGAAGAGAAGGAAGGCCGAGGGAAGGCAGAGGTGGAGGCTGGAGTGACGCAGCCACCAGCCAAGGGACGCCCGGAGCCACCCCGAGCTGGACCCCGCGAGGAAGGATTCTCCTCCTCGTGTGTTCAGAGCGAGCAAGGCTCTGCCGACACATCCATTTCCAGCCTCTGGCCTCCAGAGCTGTGAGAGAATCCATCCTGTTGTTCTAAGCCACCCGGTTTGTGCTAATTTGTTCCGACGGCCACAGGAGACTAAGGCCGGGGAGCAGGCGTCCGCAACACCTGCGTGCCGGGCGTGGCCGAACAGACCCTGGCGTGGGGCAGAGTCTGCGAGGAGGAGAGACAGACGGTAATTAGGGGAAGGGAAAAGTGTGTATAATTACGGCTTGCAAAGATCTCGGAAGGAAACAGGTTGGCCGGTGGGAGCGAGGCAGGGGCGGGGAGGGGAAGGCAGGGCCTTTCCGAGGAGTTGGCATCTCAGCTGGGGGGTCCGAGGCGGGGATCAGAAGGTGCAGCAGGGCCCAAGTCCACACCTGGATCCTCGGCCTGGCCTCTGCGTCTGGTTGCTCCACCCGCCGGCCGGAGGATCTTTCTAAAGCACAAACAATAGCAGTCACCGTTCGTAAGGTGCCTACTAGGACGGCCACCGGACGGGAGGTGGCTAGTATTAATCCCCATCTCACGGATCAAAGAACCCAGGCTCAGGGAAGGTAAGTGACCTTTCCACGTTTAAACCAAGATCCGATTCTGGAGTGTGTTCTGGTTCCGCCGGCCTCCATGGACTCTCCTCACCATCCCCATCTCGCTCCCCCGGCTGTTGTCGCCGTCTGACGCATACGACCCACACCCCTTAGTGAAGCACTCGGCCCCTAACTCTCTGATTTCCATATAAATTTTCTTCAAATCTACTGCGGCACCAAGAGACTTGCAACGTACCCACGCAGACCTACTCACCTTTTTTGGCGCATCTATGAACCTCCTTTCAATAAAGTATGTTACAAATACTATTGTAAGTACTATTGTTATACTGCTACTGCCTGCCTTTTTTGAGCTCTACTATGCTGCTCAGTGTCCTGCACGGTGCTGGACGTGCTAGATGCTTTGCCGACACGATCAGCTCATGACTATTATACAACAGCCTCTTGAGATACGTTTCAGCATCTACGCTTTATAGATGGAGCGTAGGCCCCTGGCCCGAGGCTGGTGACATCTGTCTGAGCCCTGACTTTGCTCACTGCGTTCTTGTTTCTTTCTGCTAATAACTATAATGCCTGATGTTTCACTTCGATAGTTTTATAAAGTACTTTTGTATATTTCATTTTACTGCAGAAACTTTCCCCAACACCCGCAGAAGAAAGTGCCTGTCTTCGACTTTCTCCCAATAAGGTCAGGGACGGGGGTGGCCGGGCTGGTGGGCAGACACACTGCCTATGGTGGCAGGTCACCCCAAAGCTCACCCTGAGGGCCTGTGTTGGAGAGGGGAAACTCTTCCTTTACCCTCTTAAGTTTTGTGTTTGGGGGCCTGTGAATTAAACCGACAAAAGACAGGTTAGCAAAAGAGACAGAATTTAGTTACAATACATACAGGAGTTCAGAGAAAAATGTAACTCAAGGAGGTCGGTAGAATTTGGGGCTTATGTGCCATTTTAATGGGGAAGGGGAAGGCCCCCAGGGGAAAACAAATGGCTCTTAGGAAAGATAAATGGGCCCTTTTATCTTTAAAATTAATAGATGGGAGCTAGGACAGTTTTGTGACAATGTCTTTCTGGGTCATTGGTGGTAACAGTCAACCCTCCCTGGATGCAAAACTTCTGGAGGGGAGGGTGTTGTTTATGACTCCTGAGTTCTTCTGTGAGGCTCTGCTTTTAGGTCAATAAGGGAGTTCAGGAAAAAAAGCCTCTTCTTAAATGGCTTCAGCTCAAAGTTATTTTTATGCTTCAGGGGCGTATTCTAGACTCTTTCACCTACATTGTAGTAAAATTTAAAAAAGAACTCTGCATAACGAAGTGGGTGGGCAGCGGAGAGGCTCTGGCCCGCCCAGTCTCCCACGATCTCCACCGGTGCGCGACCACGCCGTCTCAGAGAAGCCAACCATCCAAGTGTCCAGAAGGACGAGCTCGCTATCCCACGGGGAAAATCTCCCACTGCCCCGGGGGTCAGATCAGTGGCAGCGAAGGCCGCCAATTTGAGTCATGGGGGGGCGTGTCCTGTGCCAGGGACCACGCCCTCTGCTCCTCTGCTGGGCAGAACCCACCACCCCTGCGATCCCAGGGGCTCCGTACTAAATGCCGTTGTGTTTGATTTCTTTGCTGGCCTTTCGGATGGGCTCTGGGAGGACCAGACACCGCACGGCACTCCTGCCAACGCCCCCCGGCCACAACCCTGGGGCCCGGCAATTTATTAGCAGGCAGGAGGCACACAAGCTCGGTTATCACAGTAACAGCCTTGTCCAGAAACAATGTTGCCTTTCAAATTGTTTTCCGCCTTGGACAGTGGATTTATAAACTGAACTGGTGGCTAGGAACAGAAGTCCCAGCTGCAAAGACTAAACGCCTTGTTCTACGTGGGCTTGGTTTAGTATTATCCTGATAAGATAAACACAGATACTAGCTTGCTGGAGGTTGGGTACTTTTCTCTGTACGTCTCCATGTCTGCATTTACTTACACACAAGCTGAAACCGGGGGGGCTGCTTTTCAAATTAAAGGGAAAAGAAAAAGCCCTTTTTTTGGATCTCTTTCCAGAAAGGAAGCTGGGTATAAGATGTTAGGTTTGTCTCTCTCTAAACAGTTCAGAAATAAAGTGATTTGGGTTGCTCCCCAAAGGGAGGCCCTAAAACCGTTTATAGCATTTTCAGCGCAGTAAACCTGGGTCGCTATTGCTGACAGTGTTGAAGCTGGACGATGCACGCTGGGGTTTGTTATAGCATTCTCCCACCTCGATGGATGTTCACGAATCTCCATAATAAAAAGGAAAAAAAGGAAAGCAGTTGGGCTGAATGATTGCCATAGTTTTGTGATGATCATATGGGGCTTTATTACTATGGTAGTCTCCTTGTTGTATGTTTGTTCAAAATGATCCATGGTAAAAAAAAAAAAACAAAAAAAAAACAGAACAAGATAAAAGAAAACTAGTACTCTGGTTGAAAGGCAGTGGCTGGAAACCACTTTCCTCTCATTTATTCATTCAACAAATATTTGTGCCACAGATGCTGCTAGGTGCTGGGGAAGCAGTCGTCTCTGTC